>JAPWLS010001274.1:0-39626 GCA_028551675.1 Tineola bisselliella
ACCTAGTGTGAAATTTTTAAAAAATCGAATTTTTTTTTGTTCATTTTTCGATGGGTTATACTTCTAAAAATAACATACTAAAATTTTAAATCGATATCTCAAATAGGTTTTGAGTTACAGCCATTTAAAGAGTAGCCGCTGGGCAGTTAGATAGTTTGTATTTGCTACGGGACGTACTATATATGAGGTATTGTTTGGAGCCTGCAGTCTTTTACAGTCATTGTAATACGATTCCGGTTCCTAACGTAGGCTTTCAGGTATCCAGAAATATATCAGTATAGAAGTTTCGAGAAATCCACGTGTTTTACGGAGTCAAATACATATTGTTTTGTTGTATCGTGCACTTCATAAGTTAGCACGTTTAATTTTATTGAAAATGCGTAAATAATCTCCGTATAATAGACGTCTTGTGACTGTGATGCGTCTTTTAGGCGTCGAAATAAACGAATGGATAAACTTTTTTTGTGGAATAATTGTTCATACAATGACCTTCCAGTTTTTGATTTGATCAAAAATGGACTTTTGCTGGAAAAACGACCAAAATTTTGTGTAAAATTGAAGTTTTTTTTTAAAAAACAGTGTGTAAACTTGGTATGCAACAAGCTGTAAATGAAGAAAAAGAGCTTACATCAAAGGAAGAAAACTCAGAGATAGGCCTGAAAAGCAGACTAGCTGTAAGTATGATTTTAATTCATTTATAACAGTGAAAACGATCATTTTATCTTTAAACGCGTTTTTCTCGAAACAGCATTTTTCGAATTTGCTGCAGTGATTAATTAACCCAGCTATTTCACTCGTTACGCACTGCAATTTACTTGGAATAAACTGCTTTAATTGTTTGAATCTTACGTTAGTTATAGTTTTGTAAATAACCTAATTTATTCTCTAAATAGTGTAGTTTTTTACTTATATTATTTTCTAAAGATTTTGCGGGAATATTTGTAACTAAAAAAATTTATACGGTTTATTATCGCCTAAGTCGATAAATGTATAGTTTTAGAAACGTTATATAAAATATTTTTAAAAAGCCACGTAAAGGTCTTTTAAATTAGTAACAATCTACATTTCTTCTATGCATTATTTTATATTTTATAATTATCTGCTATTTTGTGATAAGATCGCCATGTCTACAAACAATACCTATTTTTAAAAAAAATACTGAATTTTTCATAAGAGATGTAAGAAACAAAAAATATTGGTAACGTTTTTATTTTAAAATGTTTAACCAATAATAATAATGCTATTATTTTATTATATAAATGCTGTTAGTGTTAGCTTACATATGAACGCCTATTATTCAATAAAGCCGGGAACTGACAGCGTAATGTATCTCACGCGTTTCAATAAAAAGGATATGAGTTAAAATCCGGTTTGAATTTTACAATTATCTAACTGCTTAGTACCAATGTATTTTGTAACATAATATGAAATTATAATTATAAATGTTATTTCATGTTCAATGTTCACGAATAATCTGAGATAATACTTAAAATTATTTAAGAAACATATTTTTGACATACAATCGTAAATCAATGACGGAAGTCAACAATTTTTTTTTAAATTTCGTATTAACTTACCATAATTTTGTTATAAATTACATATAATTTTCTATCTACTGCATTTGCTTCCTAATAATTTCATCTGAAACAAATAAAATAATTTATTATTAAATATACAAGTACCTACTGATACATCAATGAATTAAAAACAACTATCAATATTTTATTCTAAAACAAAACATTAGAAAACATTTTATCATCGAAAACGTTAGTCCAGTCTTTGTAAGAAAGTTAAGAACCCTGACGAAAAAAATAACAACTGTCAAAATAACACTTTTATAGAATTGACTTTATTTTATAAGTAACGCTTTTCTGTAAGTAATATAAATTGGTATCAAAAATGGCTGAGCGAGCACTAACCCCAATGAGGATGGCAAGTTTACGCCCCGTACCCATGACTACTATATGAATAAATAATAACAGCCTCTAATCCTTGCTACTTACTGATAGTAGTTTCAGCTTTTGTTATATTGATTTCTAAGGAAAAATATTGTTACATTTGAGCATTTGAAAAGTTATTTAATAAAAACTAATGAAACACGCGGTCATATTGAAGTAGACTTGCTTCTGAATAATCCAAAATTCCAATAACATGAACGCATGACGTCATCACAAGTTTGCTTGCAAAATGGAGAATAGTTTTGGAGTACTAATTTCACCGGTTTAATATTGAGATTCGTGGTTAGGTAACTTAAGATCTCAATAAAAGACACGTTTTATAAATAAATGGTTTTTTTTTGCAGCCAAGAGAAGAATTTCCATGTCCGCCGCCTGCTTATGACACTGTAGTGCAAATTCCATGCGATTTAAAGGATACTTATTTACAGGTAAAGTGTATAAATCATAAATAAACTAGTGTTATATTGGTTAATACCTAATTCAATGAATACGAGCGCGAATAATAGGAAAAAAACTAATCAAGAATTAAAATCATATTTTCTAGGCGTATTACCATAAAAGACAGTTTGATGACAAATAAACCATCGGACTTTCCCCTACTTAATAAATAAAAGTTAATAGGAGTAAATAAATTTGCAGGAAGTTATAGCAGAGCCGTGCGCTTGTTATCGACCACAAATGGATTGGGGATTGCCGTCGTACGAAGCAGCGGTGCAACTACGCGACACTAGATTATAATGGGCCGAGTTCATGCACGCCTGGTACTTTCCCATGGTAGTTTATTGATTTTTGTTTTGTTTATTTAAGTTCTACGTGTTTATTGAGTGGTTTATTGGTGTATTTTATGGTATATATTGCGGAGTCCTATTAACATGATACGATTTACAAAATAGCAATTTTACAGGAGAGCTATTTAAAGTTCTTATTGTTTATAGTTTGTTTATGTAGTATTTAAAACCATTGATTTTTTTTCTGCATAACATGGGGAATTATATTTTGAAGTTAATTCCGATTATGTTAAGATATATTACATTTTAAATACTTTTGTGTGAACATAATTTTAAAACATTCCATGGAAATATGTTATATTATCTAAAATAACAATTGAAAGTTATTTTACAATCGAACCAAGAAGCGTTTTATATTAACGGAATATTATCTATTATTTTCAATTTAATACAAATATAAGAATGCAGTACTGTTAAAACCACTAAGATAAAGATTTTTGTAAAAAAAAAACAAATAATTTTTGGTTATCATTGTACTAATAAGAAAACTTCGTGAGAATTTATACCTATAATTTATTAATGAGTATGACGTCATATATGTATGTTAGAATTCTTGTTATTTGGGAATCCGTCAATTTCATTTACAACTAAGAAACTGTGTTAATGCTAGGCCACATATGTTAGTTCATTTATAAATGAATCATCCATCAACCGTGTCATCCATGTGGCCTGGCTTTAAATTTCGCGTTAGGATTTGAAGGGTAGATCGTGGTAGTATACTATAATATGTTATCGAGGTGTTCAGATATTTGCCTTTTAATGTGCTTTTATATGTAATTTTATTACTATTATAGTAACGTGTGTTTATTTATTTGCCAGTAATTATTTCTTTTATTAGACACGTCACTTGGGTAAATTTTTTGTAACTGTAGAAATGTACTTACTACTGGTCGCATAAAATTCGAATAATTCAGTTGTTTTTAGATTATATTTTAATTTAAAAAAACTTGTAGATATTGATGTGAATTAAAATTAGCACCAAAATAAATGCTGTGATAGATGTATGTAGAATTTTATTTTAAAATGCTTTTTTCTCGTTAGTTTTATAATTAAAATGGTAGAATAATTAGATATAAAAATTAGGTAACTTTTAAAAATTCATATTAAAATAGAAACAGTTTTTAATATATCTACAACTACATAAGTACACAACTATAACATATCAATAAAGTATTTTTCGTATTTCTTTAGTAATATTTGGCAGTCTCAGTCCTTATGTCAACTACAAAAGAAGCAGTATACGGTTTCACACATGCAATGTTGACACGATGACTGAGGTAAAAGACTATTTGAATCGTAAAATAACATTGAAGCATTAAAAAAGTGAATTTGTATAAAAAGTGTTTTTGACCCCTTCTTCAGCTTCACGACTCCGTTCCGATGTATTTTAATGTGTTTATATACATTTAGGTGTCTAATAGAGGCACTAAAACGATGTAAATTTAAGGTGAAAATCGATGTCGACTGCTTTTATTCGATGTCATGGAATTGATCAAACTAATAGTTAAACTAGAAATAGCGAAACGATCGTCGATTGTTTATCGATCAATATCGACTGATCAATGGACCGCTATTCTGTTGCACTCTTATAAATGTAAATAAACGTATTAATAAATAATTGTGTTTTATTTATTTTATTTTGTACAGTCTCTTTAAGGACCTCAATCGTTTTATTTTTATTTTTTTACTCTAGAATCATAAGTTTGACATCAGATAATACGTTATGGTATAGTAAAGTTAGTATTTAATTAAAAGAGTGGTTGGCCGAATAATAATAGCCACTTTCAAACTCATAACGAGTGAATAATACCCTCTCAGTCTGCAGAACGAACTTCTTAGACCGGCATATCGAAGGCCACTGATCCAAAAGAGGAGTTGCCCTGGTCATGGGCCTCACTCTAGTTAAACATCAGCCGGAATGTAATATGGTTCGTTTATATATAAAAACCTTTTAGACAACTGTTATGGTGTAGGTTACTAACTGGAGCCAACGTTCATTAGAGAAAATCAACTTATGCTTCAAAAGCAGGCAACCGATCATGTTTTCATATAATTCAATTTGTAAAACTGTATGGACTAATAGAGTCTAGATTTTCCCCATATCTATTTAAGTATAGTGCCACGCTTACATATTATATTAACTTTTGTATTTCAATACACGCAGTACATATACATACAATGCTCTGAGCTGAAACTTAGTCCTTGTGATATAGGTATCAAGACAAGGACGACACAAGCACACTCAGACCCAAAACATCTACATCACAGAGGTCGCCAATTATTGATAATCGTAAATAAGAATGGCTTTATTAATAAATAAACATAAACTATATGAAACAGGAGGTAATCCTGTATAATGTTTATAAATATAAAAAACAACCATCTGGATGTTCAAAGATAATTACCGCAGTAGGTCAAACATAGTAAGTGACCTTAATTCACTCATTCTTTATTTTGACATGTTTACGGATCATTGGATGACGTCACATCGAACCCATTGTTTTATCTTGATTGAGTTCTACTTTGATGGGAATACGGAAACAATTTTTGGTTTCATATAGTGATTAGCTATTAGGTACAGTATCAACTGACATGACCCATATTATTTATGTATAAATATTTACAAAATATGCATATAAAAGAAGTATTAGTATTGGATTCATAATAATAATATTTATGTATGTATTTATAATCAATTATATTATTTTTTATTCCTTCTTAATTAATAAAAGTCATAAGTGCCATAATCATAAGCTTACATTTTGATATTGTTATGTTTCACAGGTCACGTTTCAATTCACTTGACCATACTTACGCTATTTAGTAAATTTGTTTTAGTTTTGCACACGTCCGTTCTTTTGTTTCAATTCACGCCTTTAATAATAAATAATAAAATATAAGTTGAAAATAGTAATCAATTTTATCGATCCGATGCTCTGTTCAAATACTACTCGAGATCGGGGATCGTACTTGATAACTGAATGTCCCATCGAATAGCTTAACTTTTGTTTCAATGCGTTCTTACTATGGATTTAGAACATGCTCGTCGATAGTTAAGGGTAGACAGATCTTTGGGATTTTTTTTTAAACTTAATTACGTGTAAGTTTTAATGTTTGTCTACTATATTGTAAATTCTAAGACCTAAAAGACATATATCTATGTCGCAATTTGAAGGTGTATATTGCTAAATTTTAGTCAGCCGTATAAACGGGATAGCCACGTGGGTTTGTAAGGCGATTTGTACGACGCATTCATTTTATAATTTATATATAATTTAATATTTATTATAAAAAAATATAACACATAAACATTATTTTATTTTATTTTTTTTATTTTCTTGTAGTAAATGGGCTCTAATAGAGCGCTTTTAGTCGTCAATACATATACAAATATAAATATAAATGAAATAAATTTATTAATTTAATAATTATCAATTAGATTTAGCTGCTGTATACTGGCATTGTCCACTTATATACTAATGTCACAATAATATATAATAAATCTACTATGATGTAGAAGAATAGCTGCTGTATAGGGGCATTGTCATCCTATTGCATACCTAAGGCTAAACATAAAATGACATAGATTATGTCCAAGCTTTTTTATCAGTAAAATATTCATCTAACGATTATTTAGCTATCTTATTTATTAGTGGTAAAACTTGTTTCTAACACTATTCAGCTATTAATTTTAGAAGAAAAGGGAAACTTTAAGTGTAATCCTATGATAGTGATAAGAAAATGTTTTATTTGACGACAAACGAGCTAATAATCCGAGATAAAATGGACTTTTTTCGTATATTTCAACGAGATAAATCTTTTTGTTTTGTTATATGTAGTTTGTAACAACTGTTTTTAACTTAAATTACATATATAGGTATATACTCAAATTAGTAGTTGTAATCAATCCCCTGATAATACCGGTTACTTTTTTTTTACGTATATTAAGTATTGTAGTTAGTACCTAGATAATTGAGTCTTTTAGGTTTGATTAGGCACTTTATAGGTCAGAGCCAGGGTGGGGCATTTGTCAGTTTTATGGATTGTAAACTTCATAGTGTAAGCTTCCAAATACATTCTCAACCAGTGATTTTTAGTGATTTCTTGCTACTAGTAAATATGTTTCAACAAATTTAAAATATTTTCTTGGAATGGTACGTGAGACCATTATTTTTTTTATTTATTAGAGAAGCCAGATTATAGATATTATATTGACTGAAACTGGATTCTCCATCATCATATTAAAAATGCTAAAGTAGTTTTGTTAACTTTCAGCCTCGCCACAAATGCAAAGCCTGTAAAGCTTTCTAAATACCGGATTAAATTAATGAAAATAAACGAAACTGTAAGCCGCATAAAGCTTTTAAATTATTTTTTAAAAAAATGTTATGCAAACTACTTACCTACATATTTTAATTCAATTTATTATTATCGACAACTTTGATTATAAACAATATGTAAAGCGTTTAGATTTCCACACCTGAAAGAGGATTAGTTTGGTTATTGCAAAACGGTCTCAAAGTGATTTTTTAAAACAACTTTTTCCATTTACTAATGTGTTTTTGTTATTGCAAAGTCGTGGAAGTTGCGTCATTCGGAAATATTATTATTTTAAGACTGTAGGTGTACAATACTTCGTAGGAAATAATTATTACCATTTTATCAGATACGTCACTTTCACTTGTTTTCTTGGAATTACATTGGTTTTTCTTTTCTGTCAACTATTACCGCTATATCAGGTAGATTTACGTTTACACTTTATGATCTAATGTAAGGTTATGTGGTATACTACCGCGTTTATTTTGATTGTTTTAAATTGACATGCTCAACCGTTGGCCGATCCTTTAGTTAATATTATTAAACATTAGAATCGTTTTGTCAATTTGGGCGGTGTGAGTTAAAACGTGTTTTCTAAAATTTACAATACTAGGAAAGGAATTCTAAATATTTCACACATTTTTACCTAAAAAGGTAATTTATGTAAGACAAGCAATAACCATTCCTTTGTGAAAATAGATATAGTAAGGCTCACTGTCCATTGAAGCTTACCTTCTGTAAAGATATTCGTAGATATTCTTTTGTTTTTATTTTAAACTCATTGTTTTAATATTAGCTGACATAAATAAATATTGGTAATAGTGTTAGCCCACTGGAGTAATACAGTTTAATCGAGCACTAATGCTGTCCGTGTTACGACGTGTTTTTGCGTTTAAAGCAAATTCATTGATTTTATTAGAATTTTATTTATTTATATTTTTATTATGGGAACTGCACCATCTGGTTTATACATTCTATAGCGCACATATTTCCTTCTCTAGAAAATTATACTTGATAGTTTTTTGTTTAAATAAGGCGAACTTGTTTTAACTTGATTGGGACTTAAAACAGTCCAGGTCAGTCAAATGTAACTTTTAGATGTATTTTGTTATCTCAGTGCTATATATGCTAGGTAGTAAGTTCTAAAACACATGGTCAGAGGGAAGAATTTGCTGTGTCAATTTCAAAATGAGATTGCAGTCTGTGAAAGTGGGTAAGATCTTTTCATTTTAGCAGAATAACATTTTCTCATGTTCTCAGTTGACATATGAAATTACATCGTAAAGGATGGGACCTCACTTGAAATGTTTTAGATGTTATTATTCTCGTAAGCTGAAATCTAGACTTAAATAGTGGTATGACTTGTCGTTCCAAACAACTTTTATTATGAGATAATGAATTTCATATTCATTTTGACAGTTCTTTTTTTAAATTTAATGTTGTTTTATTTAAGGCAAGGGATTATTTAATCCATACAGCATATCTTCAATTTTAGGTAATTATTTTTAGGAAAGCGTTTAATTAAAATATAATTGTAGACAACTACTTTTTAAAAATTTAAATTATACACTGACATATTTATACTAGCGATTCATATTAGAATTTAGTTTGAAGTAAGTACTATTTACGTCATGGAATAAGTATGCAATTTAAAGCAGTTTGTCGTAGATATTTTAGACATTTGCATTTGTAATGCGGAAGTCTGTAGGTAGTGTCCACAATCCTAGACCATATAAGGAAACTTTAGGCATGAAAACGATCACATCTTCGTAGCTTAATCTTATTAGGTATAAGATCATAAATAAATTATTTATTGCAAAAAAAATTTCATTGACATCGTTTTTTCAGCTAACCTTTGTCGGTGTGAGCAGTGATATTCAGTGCAATGAAAAGAAAATTATAACTAAATCTACAGAATACATACATTACATAAAATAATAAATAAAAAAGAAACAAATAAAATCGAATATATAATAAATATAAATAAACGTTTAGTTCGCTTCAAATGGCGTCAACAACCAAACCTTACAATCAAATTAATTTCTAGCGTTTTCGTCCACTTATTTCAATATAAAAAATATTACCATTTAAAACTGGCATTTACAATTAGGTTAAGGATATTTGTATTCAAAAGGGTTGCAGGGACGCGGTGCTACATTTAACGGGAAGTTAAGGCGTGCCTTGAAAAACTAGTACACTTTCCGCCCTTCAATCTTGAAAGTGTAGGTACACCATTATTTTGTAAGGATTATTATAACTATTACTTTTGTATATTCATGTACATATAATGTCGTAACATTAAACAAATGCTTAGGTACTAAAAATTATCGATAACATAACATTCAATGGTCACATTGTTAGATTTACCAGTACGTTTGCAAAACGCTAGAAATCATGTGGAACTTCCATATTCATATCTCATTAATATCTTAAGATTATCAAAATATTCAATATAGTTTTTTAAGATAAATAATAAACCGGAAAACTTATATTTTTAACTAGAAAACTTTATACATAACTAAAGCGAAACTCATAATTAAAAACTAAAAAAGTTTCGCAACATCATAACTTATGGTAACACTAAGCGAGGGTAAAACAGAGAAATGTGGGAAATGCGACTTTTTAATGTAAAATAGTGTTGCAAAGTCTGCGAGAGTTAAATCACAACTAAATAGAATATAGTGCTCGCTTATGTCACGAGCTGCAACACTTTTTGCCATCGTTAACTCCGTCACTGCGAGCTAATTAAAGTCAAGCTTTATCCTTTATTTTTCCAACAATTTGACGTTTTCCTAACTCTATTTTATTACCTATTAATTAACATTATAGTTAAAAATATCATCGTTGTAGTTTCGCACCTTACCGCATTGATTTGCTCTCTATATATATTATATTTTTTATATTTATACGAAATATTACGTTTTCAATGTTAAAATTCTTACGAATTCACCTTATCAATATCTGTAACAGATATTTATAGTTATTTTTTATATAGTAAATAGACGCGGGTTCTATTCCTGTCCATTTATTGGTGAAAATAATTTTTCAACTTCGTTTAAAATAGCAATTATATGACACAAAAGTCCGCTATTGTTAAACTATTAAAAATGCTCAAGATAGTTGAAGATAATGTAAACTTTTAATTATAATATTATTATTACATACCTATATATTATAAAACAGAAAGTAAAATAACTTTACCTTTAAATAAGGTTTTAAAATAGTTTTTTAAAGCGCATAATGCCACTTAGAGTCAGCCAACTAAACGACACAAGTTTCTCTTAAACTTTTCACTAAGACGACCTTTTATTTGGAAACTTCTATATTGTTTCTAATGACCGTTCTTTGTTTAGTCATTCTCAATTCTCGTGAAATAAATGTAATAGAAATACAAGCACTTTACGTTTTAATTTCTACTTATATATTTTTAATACGATAAACATAGTTTTCGATATATCGTTTATTGTAATAAATAATTTTTATTAACCAAATTTATTGTTTGGGATCTTAGTCGTGAACGATTATGTCGGTTCCATGTAAACATTTATAAAATACATACTCGAAAATTACAACTATATGCACAAACAAAAACTAAAATCCTATGCCTTCATCACCTTCCATGGGTCCAGAACTCGCCAACAAAGGGATGAGCGTACCCACATCTTGTCTTTTGAGATTGAATCTTTTAATTATTTATTGTAAAAAATATACAAAACCAAAAAACAGGACCTAGAAATTTACTTAAAACTTTAAACGACTTATCATCACATACATACATACATATATTCCTTGCTACAGGTCATGATAGCTATTATATAAACTGTTATAAACCTCACATTAAAATAATCAAAATAAACGCAATAAAGTCCCTTTAATTAGATGAATCTTAGTAAATATGTGAATAATTTTAAGTGAATATTGCTTATAAGGTTATAACTTATAAGTTAAAAATAACATAATTCTTTCATTTAGTGGCGAGATATACAGACTCTTTGAAGAATTTAAATTAAAGAAAAAACGCTAAAATTGACACGCAATTGTTTTCAATTCAAAAACTTCAGTTGTTTTATTATCAGCCGGGATATTGTGATTCTCATTTGTCTTTACCTTTGTGAAAAAAATACATAGAAATATTAACTGTGAAATATCGTATTTACCAAGTTCTACATGACGAATAAAATAACGAGTCACATAGACTATGTGTAATGACCACATGCACTCGTTGACCCGTAATTAGCTCATGAAAATTGTGAATAATACGACACAAATTATTATTAATTGGATGTAACTAATTAACTGTAATTAGTTCTAATAACAACTGATTATATTATATTTAGATCAGAGAATAATGGCGGGCCATTTCGAAGAAATATTACATTTTAATTGGACGCTTTATTTGAAGACAATGCAAAGCTTTTATTATTTATTTGGCAGGTTTATGGTATACAACAATACGTTTTATACGGACTTACTTAATTTTATTTTAAAGAAAATAAGGCTGCAAACGTCGGATTAAAGTAACCAAAAATAACCCGCAAAAAGTCTTTTAAATTAGTTAATTTGAGTAAAATAATAAAATTTTATTAAGTTTTGCTCGAACATGTTACGGTTGCATTTAAACCGACCGTATCATACTAGAAGACATACAAAAGTAAATCGTAGAAAAAATATATATTAAATTATTTTAAATAAATTACACCAACAAAACACTAAAACTGTATCTCGGACTGAATTTGTGAAAAGGCCTCTTTATCCCAGACGCCATATGCAAATAAAATAAAAAACAAATTTTAAATTCCATTTTCAAACTGCAGACAGGCTATTGCTGTCTCGACTAACGAATTAGCCTCACAATAGGTTATAGGAATTCCTGAACCTTTTTTAGTAATCAACAAATCGTAATCTTTTTGTATACTTGTGTAATATTATTTAGACAACTTATAGTACGGACAGTAAAAGCAAAATATATAAAATATTTTGTATTAATTTCCTAACATCTCCAAAACCTGGAGATAATTGAGTGGTGGTACAGGCGGAGGCTTTCGCGGACAACACTTGAAAGAGCTTCAGAAGAGAGGCGCTTTACTTATTATATATTTTTAATAACAATTTAAATTTATGATTTATTAGGTATATACCTACATATATTTTTACACAACTTAATATTATAAAAATAAAACATTAATATTCTAAATAATTCAGTTTTATTCGAAATAGAAATTCAGATTGAATTTATTCGCGAGTATTTTAAAAGTATATTTATTTATTTATAAATCCTACCTACCTACAAAATTACATTAGAATTACATATTATAAAAAGGACTGCTACTATTATATAAACTAAATTTTAATTATGGGATAAGACGGCATGCTCAAGGTGATAAAGGGATAGATACTACACTTCTATTCTGATAAAATTACAAAAATGCATAAAAATAAAAAAAACAAGAACCAGAGAATAGACTCTATTATAAATATATTAACGTTAATAATATTCAATACATAACAAGTGAGCCACTTGGAGGTCATACGAAGAGTTGAAGAGAGGCCTAGTTTAACAGAAGAGCGGCGCAAGCAGATTTTCAACCGATAACTTATGCGGAATGCAACCTTTGCGGAAAAAGGAAATTTTAACATGAAAATGACGTTCGAAAATTTCTAGAACGCTGTCGTTATTAAACGTTTAAATATTCATGTTTTAGATAAATATTATTATAATATATTTAGTTTATGAAAGAGAGGAGTGCAACAAGATATACATATAATAATTGTAGTGTAGATTAAAAAAAACCATTCATTACCAATTTCCCATTGGATTCCCTTTAGAAATAATTTAAGTCAAAATTTAAACTTGTATCGTTCTGTCTCAATGCTCGTACGCGACTGCCACTGTCGTGCGACAAGGATAACGCTATATTTATTTTCCACTCGTATCTTCCACCACTAATTCGTAATAATTTAAATGTTAATAATAATACACATATTTTTTTTAATTGAACTCCATCTTAAGAAAATTCCAGAAAGTAGCAGATGTTCCACGCATATCTTCCATGTAAGTATCTAGACTAATAAAAGTATGTATATTTTGGATTATAGTGCAAAATTTTCAGAATATTTCACTGTTTTACTTCCCTTATATTATTTGTAACATAAAACATTAAAAATAAAGAAACTCACCGTATTTTCATTTGATATAAAAACGGAATTTTCTATCTCATTTTAAACTATTGTATGTAGTAGAATTCTGAAACAGAAAATAATTAAATGTAAAAAGATGAAATTTCGTTTGCCTTATTTAGAAAGATTTTAAGAAGCATAAACGCAAACGTTCTATTTTCAAAATGAGAAATCATATTTTAACGTCAAGAAAAAGGTAAAGTTAATTGATGGCCATTCAAAGTTTTTTTATTGTGATTTATTTATAATTGTACTCGAGGAATGAACATTTATATGAAAATTAGACCTTTCAGAGATTGACTAAGAAAAAGTGGACGTTTTAATTATAATTTATAGGAACGATAAATATTATTATATTATGTCATCTTTTTATTCTCTTTTACAGAACAAATATTTATTATTTATATCTGTTTATAAAATTTTCGTAATCTAACAAAAGCTTAAATCTATGTTTTTACCTGATAGAAAAATCTAACGTAATGCTTTTCAATGTTTTTCTAACAAACGTGATTTTACGGAAATATTTTTCTTTTCTTTTGTTTAAAAAGTGCTAAGTAAATTCTTTTTTTAAATAAAAAAAATATGTGACGTAACCGTTATAAAAACAATTTTATAAAATATACAATAATATAGTCTCTTGTTGGGCTGTATTATCAAATTACCATGTAATGGTATAACAACAAAAATAAAAACGATATTATTAAGCAAGAAATAAGTAAATATTTATTTTAGGTTTAGATGTTAAATATCTGACCTTGTCCTAATACCTTTAGGCTATTTCTAGTATGGAGTCAAGCCACTGTATCCATATATACATATATGTATTTTTGTGTATATTTATATATCCTTTTTAAAAGTATTTGTGGAGATCCAATTATTTTTGTATTATCTTTTTTATAATTTTATGTCTATGTATAAATATTAGACCTCTATTTAAGAAGCTACTCGAAGTATGCAGGATGCGCTCAGACCTAACTTTCGCGACGGCATTCAGAAATTCCTCACATTATTAAGCATCATGTAGGTAATGAAATATGTTGAAGCAGCTTGAAATTATTTAACAGTTTTGAGGTTCTCTCTTAATACATTCTTGAATCTAGTTGCTAAAATCGTGATTTACAAAAATCTTTACTACAGTTTCTAAACTTGTAGCACGTATCAGATGGTGTAACCCGCTATTGCATTTGACCAATGAGAGTGGTTTACTTGCGTGACGTCATACACCATACTTTTCCTTAGATGGGATTATGAGACTGTGCACAAATCTAGGACCATTATCAAATATTTAGATAAACATTAATATTGCGAATAAAAATAATATGTATATGTATAAATTATAGTCTTCTATGTTTCAATTCATGATATTTACAAAATAATTTGTGGTTTACTGTGCAACATCTTCAATAATATCTACCTATTTATTATTGAAGGTAAATTTAAAAAAGGATTTAGTCTATGTTTATTTTACTTTTTCTATCTGTAAATACACGAGAAAATCAACTAATAAGAAGCAAGTAAATTGATTTATTTACGATTTGATTTTTTTTTTATTCGTTAGTGTTAGCGTTGTATTTAAGTACTCTTAACATTCTATATTTATAATTCAAAAGCGAATTTAATTTATCTTTAAGAGAACAAATTAGAATGATTTCAAATTTATTTTTTATTACTTTATCTTAAATTAAAGGAGTTACGAAGAATAAAATGTTTTTGATGGAATAGTTGAAAATTGGCCGAAACTGCCGATGTCCAGTTTAGTGGAGTGAGACTCGTTCGTAAGGAAAATTGGCAATAAAACGTTCTTCCTCAGGCTATTCTACCAGTCTGGATAGATACTCAGGTACTGTCTAGGTATTCGGGTAGTCTAACATTGTTATAAGTTGTAAAGATACTACAAAGAAAAATATCTCTAATTTATATTGTATTTATTATTAATTTTATAGTAAATTAAATAAAATGGCTTTATTAATACATAACTAAGTAATTTTACAGAGTTATATAATTGATTTTATGTGGCGTTTTATGGGGAGTTTGTTGTTCGCAGCAAGATTGTAAAGCTATGGCAACAAATTAAATGCTATAGTAATCCAGGTAAAGTTTTTTAATCCAGTTAAAACACGTTAGTAAATAGCTTTAGAGAATATTATAAGTTTTAATGTTATATTAGTACAAAATCATAAAAACTACGCAAGTCTTAAAATTATTACGAAACTCATTAAAAAAACTTTTAAAACGAAACTACGAAGGAACCACCGTCGTCCGCAAACCGCGGCGAAAACTGTCTACTCATAACGTATCAAAGTTTTACTTCTTGGTCAGTTTATCCGATAGTTTGTGTTGCAATGTTGGTAATAGTCGTGATCTTAATCCACCACAGAAAGTTTTACTTATAACTTTTTGTTATTAATAAAAATCGTAGGAAATGCGACTCATTTTAAAGTACTCTTATTTTAATTTTCAAACGAACTTTTAATATAATAGTATAATTATTTTTTCTAACTTATAAGTTCAATTATGGCTTATTTCTTTGTAAAGCATCCTTGTTTTAGGATCCAAGGCAATCTAACCATTGCTTTAATGTATGCTTAACTATTATTTACATTCCATATTGTGTATTTTCTCTTTACCAAATTATAAATATTTACCCCTTATTTTGATTCAATAATAATATCATATAATAAATAAAACATATTAATAAATACTTATTTAGATTTTATTTCAATATACACAAATAAATAGACATTTCCAATGTTAATAAAGTTTCAAATAATAACGCCAACGAAACAATACAAGTTTCTTTGTATTAAATTCAATTCAGAGTTCAATTGTTTTTCAAGAAAAGTGTAGACTTCGTACATGAGTGTGGTGAACACGTCGAACTCTATTGATAAATTATTCAGAGAATATTCTAAATTAATGTCAGTAACTAAATTGTCTGCATGTAAGTCCGGCTTAAGTGGCAACTTCCAAGCTCCCACTACGTTCAACTTAAAATATATATCTACCTTAGTTAATTAATACAAAACCGATAAGTTCGGTGCAAATTATATTTCATCTAATAGCATATCATTTGATATCGATATTATGTACTTAAATCAGTGTTTTTCCGACTTTTTTTGTGCCATGCCCCACCTTAGCCGGTCTAAAATTCTGATCTGAGTTGATATTTTGGTATCGTCAAACGAAATTATACCTAATAATTATTTAAGAATTTCCTTTTTTCGTTAAATTTAGCACCGAAATCTAGCGTTGCATTTAAATGCCCCAGAGTGAAAGGGTTAAACTCGTGTCGAGTCCATTTTCGAATTGCCCCCCATAACAATCAAATTGCTCCTCTGTGTGGCGTGGGGCCCACGTTGGGAAATCATCATCATCATCAAAAATTATTAGAAAAAAAAACTAATAAGTTGTTGACTAAATTTTCTTTTATCATTCTTTCATAATCAAACAATTGTTTTAAATTGTTAAATGTTAAAAATATTTCAATTGTTTTTTTCTGTTAATTAATTTTACCATGTGTTTTACAGAACATTGTAGTTGGGTGTAAGTCAAAATTTTATGATAATAACATCTTGTATAATAAATACTCGATAATGGTAGAATTGTCTTTATTAGACATCTGAGGTCATTTAATAAAAGAAGAGGAAGGTGTGTTTTACAGTACTCCAACATGCGACCACACTCCAATTCATGTTAATTTTTTTCGCAGTGAAACGGTATACGGAGATCTACAAAAAGCTTAACTTAAAGCACTTTAAAGCTTTAAGCTCAGCTGCTTACATTTATAATTATTATAATTTACTTTTAATTAAACAAAAAAATAAGTAATAACTTGCATAATGTTGCATTTTTATTTAATAAAACGATTTCTTTTTTAGTGTAACTTTTACAGCCTCTATCTCTTTCCCTTGGGAATTAAGGAATCAATGCTAATAAATTATTACATTATTTTTGGTTTTGGAATATGCGTTTGAATCACGTACGTTCAATGAAATTTTGGTACATTTTCAGTGGCCCTTGTCGCATGAACGGATTTTGGTTTTGTTAGCGCTGAGATAGCCTCGGGAGTTTCAGCTTAGATGTTTCAATGACGAACTAAATCTATATTCAGATGACATAACTGTAAATAAATTTCATATTGTATACTAAATGGAAACATGGTATACAAAAACATCCCATATGGTATTTTATTTCAGTTTAAAATAAAGTCTGAGATAATCTAAGCCGATTTTATATACGAAGAAAAGAAAAAAAAATCCTTTCGAATGAAAGTTCGAAATATGAAAATTCTCGTTCAAAATCCGGGTCCTGAAATCACATAACTTAATATGGACATCTTGGAACTTAATACTTAAGCATATGCATAAAAGTATCTCGTTAGTGACCACTACTATTTTCCAATCAACTGCCCCGACTCTAGTACATTTGAGTACCACTGGTCAGAGCACATAAAAATGTAGCGTTCCGAAATTTAATTCGAGTAGCACTTGGATCTATCAAACTTGGTTATGTTAGAAATTTTGAATAGTGTTTCACTAAATTGAACTTTCATATGTGAATTCTAAACGGATTGGCACTTTTGACTTTTGACATTTAATAACTTTTTATGTCACTTCCATGTTGGTACACCAACATTTTATCGTGGTCATGGAACATTGCAACATTTTTACAATTTATATAAATATCTGGCTGTATAGGCTCGATCCCTTTGCCTTAAAATAGAAAATTAAAAGAATATGTTGGATTATGTTTGACTATGGTACTATTTTTTTCTTGTAGCAATATAATGTAGGAATAGTATGTAGAACAAAAAGAGTGTTGTCATATGCAAAGTTAGTTGCTATAAATATTTTTTAAATACTAACGATTATTAGACAGTGGATTTAAATTTCCAAATATGCAGTTGATTTATTTGATTTAAATTTTAGGAGTGTTAACAACCGCTGAGAGTAATTAACCGCGAAACTTTTAACTAACGCCGGTGTTCATTTCCGTTCTGTCTCAAATGATTAAATGTTAAAGTTGGTAGTAATGAGAAAATCATTGCATTAGTTAATTGATTATACAAATATTTACGGTTACTTTGAGCTGCAAAGCGCTTTTTAAAATTCTAAATATAAACTTTAAATATTAGAAAAAACATTTTAATTCTTGCAATTGATTACTTCATTACCTATATATTCTTATACAAATATTTAATTAACATCGTATCATATGTCCACCTCAGTGAATCAAATATTTATTAGCATATTATAAATATGATATTATTAGTAAAAAAGTGCGTAAATAAAATACGAGACGGAATGGTGCATATTACATATTTTAAATAAGAAGATAAACAAAAATAACTCGTGTAAATTTAGAATCACTCAAACATCAATCTACAGAACGCAATATCTTAATCAAATAATCTAATCATGAATACCCAAGAGTACATCACTATGTCACGAATGCAATCAGAGATGTCAAGACTTAATCATCGAACGGTTAACATTGAAATATAAGACTTGAATTTAAATTAGGAACAAATTAATAATTGCAATAAAATTCTTCGTAAAATATGAGTTAATTCAATCACAACACTAATTCGACAAAAGAATAACAATAAAATTTCAAAATTCGAATATCTATTAACGAAACGTCACTTCAATCATTAATGTCAGCGTGACTTGTGGCAGTGGTCACGTGACGTCTTATTATAGTGACCATTGAAGCAGAAGGGTCACTGTAACACGACTTGGGACCTACGTGTATTGCATCCATCATTCTATACAATACGAGAATAATGTATTTGTAGAAAATTAGCTTCTGAAGACAGACGAGAAAGGCCGTCAATAGTATTTTATACGAGAAAATTTTTAGTTAGTTTTATTTTATACAATTGTTCGATATAATATTCTAACCGTATGGACAGTTTTTAGGAACGGACTGCGTTTATTGTCATCAAGAGGGCGTTGTCTTTGAACACAAAAAAGGTTGAAATATAATATTGCCTAATTTCTGACACAGAACAATAATAATTAAAAAATTTATTATTTAAATTATGTATTAAATGCTATTTAATTTGTTATTGTGAAAGTGGTTACCTTGGGTCGAAACGAATATTTATATTTACATATTTGACTTGTCCTCGTGATACAGAGTATATACTATGGAATCAGGGAACTTACTACATGTAGATATACATATATGTATAATTAACGATTTATTAATTACATAGGCCGTAGCTACCAACTTTTACGACTATATTTTTCTATGGGGGTAAACAAGTATATGTCCAAAGTGATTAATAACTCATATTTGCTGCATAAATATTTACATTTGCGCCTACCATTCCCGGATATTGCTAACTCTAATAAAATCTCGAAATCGCTCGCGAGGCGCCTGCCTATTTCCTGACGAGCAATCGAGTCATTCCTTCATATTAATGTATTTCATTATATAATGTACTTTATTATTAAACACATACAAGCATGGACGTAGCCAGCCACAGGCTCAGGGTGGGGCAGCAGTCTAAAATAATATGTAACTATCAAACTATACCCGCGGTCTTACCCCGGTTAATTTTTTTGTGTCGACTGACGACTGTTGAGTGTGAAATTTCTTACAGATATTAAGTATTGCAGTTAGCACCTAGATAATTAAGTTTTTTAGGTTTGATTAGGTAAGCGCCCCACCCTGTCCCACCGTGGCTACGCCCATTCATACACGCATAATACCTTGCGTCCAAAGTAGGATATCCTGTACTTTGAGTATCACCCAAGGAAAAGTATAACACCCAGACAAATATCTACTTTTTATCATATTTATAACATAAAAAAAAAATATTCATGAATAAAAATATTAATAAATATTTGTTGTGACCGTGAATTAACTCCCTATGTATCATCATAAATAGTAGAGATGTGCCGATTATGACTTTGGCCGACTAGCCGACTAGCCGATTAGTCGGTTGTAAATAAGCCGACTAGTCGGCCGACTAATCGGCCAAGCCGACTACGGTTTAGGGGATTCGCTGCAATTTCAGTCACTACTGACATGTGGACAAATATTAATAACAAAAAAAGTTTTATGAGTTTTACAGCTCACTAGTTTGACGATAGTTTCAAATATCATCACGCAGAATTGCAATATATGCCATTAAATATTATGTTGATTTGTTTTTTAATTAAGATACTAATTTTGTTTGATAAATGTCATCAATATATTTTCTTTACAAGGAAGTAACACATACATTTTATTGAGAAATAGACACAAAGGAAGAAGCCGGATAGTCGGCGCTTTTTGCCGATTAGTCGCCGACTACGATAGTGGCCGGATAGTCGGCTTTACCGACTAGTGGCCGACTAGTCGGAACATCTCTAATAAATAGTTATTTAGTTAAAATTTCTCGTTTTTAATTTTAATTAATTTAGTGGTCGAATAGGGACTAAAACTTAAATGAGTGAACTTTTAGTTGGTGCAATTGTGTATAAGGTTTTGTGGCACAAATCTCATTAACAGCAAAACAATGCTTCGAAATACTGTTTCAGTTTTAAGTGTGCTCCCAACATTGTTATTATTTAGACTACTTTCATTTGATTCTAATCCGATTTATACATTTCTCTTACTGTTTTATGTCACACACTATAATCAATTAATGTCGTTTTACATGATCAGTAATCAACTTAGTGACGTATAGATTGGCCTTAGTTACCGCACGCGGGGTGCCGGCTAATATTGCGGCTTGTGTGAACACGTTCAAGTTAGTAAAATGCAATAATAAACATGCCTTGTAAGCAATCTCTGCATGCGAGGATAGTCCGAATTAGCAACCATAAAAGTTATAATGATTTAAAAAAAAACACATCTTGAACTAATACTTTTGTAAGCACAAGTGAAAAAAGTTTTTATGACATACATACACGTTCAGTTTTGTTGTTCGTAAAATAATGGAAAGTATTAATTAATATAACATTGTTAATTTTATCTTCTAAATTAAAAGTTATTTCCTATTGTTTAAATTGTAGAGTTATTGAAAACATACTTTTTGTTTTATTAAGAGAATGCAGCTATCTAATTACACGAATGCACATTGTCTACCTTTGTTTCATTGTTTGTATTAAAATTAAAAATATAAATCACTAATTATAATTTAAAACACAGAACATTGAACGGTCTACTTTTGAACAGGCTACTCAGGCGCACGAAATACGGACGTTTGACAGGACTTTTTACGGCCTTCACGGGTATCATGAAACTTCGGATATGCCTGAGTAGCCCCCCTGACTCCAAACTAAGATGCCCAGTATACCTATATGATATAACAAACCCGCAACAAATATCGAATTTATTTTAATCTATAATATAATAAATATTCGTATATCTAGCCACTGCACTATAGAGGTCATCCTATTAAAAAAATACTAATAAAAGTCAAAGAAACTAAATATTTAATACGAAATGTTGTATGTACACAGTCGTATAACTTGAAACATGTTGTAGACAGTTGTTATAATGTTGTACCGTTGCACGGATATGTAAACTGTGTTCCGGAAACAGATATTATTGCAGATTAGTCGAAAATATTATTACAATGTTTAACAAACAAGCTACGGACGCCATTATCGTAAATAGTTTCATGTTTTGTTGTTTAATTCGGTCAAACATTTTCTTCAATAAAAAGTCAAATAAAAGGAGTTTATTTTTTTTCTTTCTATCTTGATGTCGCCCTCACTCTACTATACCGGCTCAAATTAAAACTCAAATGTGAGGGAAACGTTACAAAAAAATAATAGAATAAATTTAACAATGTCTGTTTGAATTCAGTGAATTATAATTTGATATGTCAGCAGTGACGTCATTATGTGGTTTCGCGCGTCACGGTAGGTTAAATATTTTCATTATTTTCAAAGAGGCATCGTTTTCATATCAAAATACTGTACATAAACGTTAATTAAATTTAGGATCAGGGTTTATTATGTATTGTAATTAATATAATATTATTAAACATCAACAAACAATAATTGTAATTCTTTTATATTGTGTTAATTTGATACCTACACAGCGACATCTATCTGTAAAGCAAGATACTACTTCAAGACATTCTACTTTGTGAGTTCAAACTTTACGAATGTCAAGATCGTTATCTCAAATTTCGATAGATGGCGCTGAGAAGTCGCGAAGATTATTTTGTAAAAGATGCAGTTTATATCCATTCGCCGTTAATCCCCTACATGCTAGATAACGATTAAAGAAATTCGTTGACCGACAATCCGAATGCGACTATAACTACAACTATTTTGTCTATGTATTAAAAAAAATGACAGGTACGTGTTAAAGTGAATCTTTACGATTCTTGCTCATCCTGGCAAACACATTCGTATAACCCGCAAGCGTTATCTTTCTTCCTACGTAAGGTGGACAAACGTTTACAATTAGGAGTAATTATTTAAAGGTAATAGCCAAAACTCCTATCTACAATCCTTAATGTCAATAATTTCCTTTCCAATCAACATGAACCAAACTTTAGATTTATTTACATGGTCGAATAGTGAAGGGAAAAAATTCCTTGTGTCGAGTACTAGTATCATTGTTAAGAAAGCGTGTCTTTCGATAATACTCGTTTATATATACATTATAATTTAACAATATATTTTCGTCATAGAGTTAAATATTATAAAGAAGACACGCTATGGTGACCGTTCTGACGTTTGGTCTCTCATGAAATTTCACATAAAGTTTTGAAGGAATAATCGCTATATTTCATCAGTCCATTCACGTGCAATCGTCAAAATCATAATTTATCGAATCTACTATTTTAAAACTTCTTTTGTTTAGTTTTTATGAACAGACTTATGGCACTAGAACTTGACGATTTACGATAATACATAATATGAAATGTGTCACATCACTGTTATAATATGTCAAAAAGTAGCAATCATAGTACGCTGGTAATAAATGACTAGTGGTCTAGTGTCCTCTTGATGTTTCTGCGTTTGCATTTAATTTATGATTTATTAAATTAGTATTAAGTACTAATAATACAGCAAAATTTAAAAGTACACTCACTTGAAAGCATATAATGGGTGTGAATGCCTTGTAACAGTGTTGTATACATAAATGATAGTACATATTTATACAAATTTTATATATCCCAATCAAGTGTCTTTTTTTGAAATATCTTAAAGCTTATGATATCTGTCACACATTTTTTACTACGACAATACCTTCTATGATTTAATATGACTTTTCCAGTAGCATGTAAGTGAGCCTTAACATATATAAAAAAGCAAAAATCAATAACTTCTAAACAATAATAAAAAGCATGCCAATGAATAAAATTTGGACAATAGCAAACTGAACGAATATAAAATATTTACTATAGTTTACGTCGTTTGGAAAGTGAGTTGTCTATTGTTCAAGTAACAATAGGTAGCGTGATCATAATAAACATTTTCATTCATAACTGTTACACTTTTGTGTTAGAGAGTCTAAACACTTAATCGCCTCATTTTTTTGTTGTTATTTCGTAATATAACACTAGACATTAGAAATATCTACAACCTTATCAAATCACATATAAAAAATCATGAAACAACAAACTTAAACAAAATAAATCACATTAGTGCTTGATCACGTAAAAAACATCATTACGTATAAAATAATATTCCGTAACCTTTCTAAAGTATCTGATAATCTTATCAATCAAGGTCGATGGAGTGTAGAAAACAAATTAAGATCATAAAAAGTTTAATAGTAATATGATTGGGGACGTAGATTTTAGATTTATATACATTTCTCCCTCTGAGACCAGTACCACTTTAATAAAATTAATGTATATTATATGATTATATCGCCGGGTTCCGATTAACGTAATCGGATCTAAAAAATCGCAATTTTACAGGAGAGCGATTTAAAGTTATTGTGTAGTTCTTCGTTGTTGCAATGAGCATTGGGGGGTTACTCAGGCATATCCGAAGTTTCGTGATATAGCCGTCGCCTCTGTAGCTTACGTGAATTTTTACTTATAAACTCGTAAAAGGTTCAGTCAAATGTCCGTAAAATAAGCATTGAGTGGCCTATCCGTCGTGATGTCGCTGTCAAATCCGTAATTTCGTGAATTATTACGGGTCTGTAAGCCTTGCTGAGCAGGAAACGTCCGTATTTTCGTCAGAAGTTCGTGCCCCTGAGTAGCCCCCCAGAATCGTTTGAGAAAATGGTTTTTTTTTCATAAGATAGAGAATTATATTTTGTTATTTCAACAAATGTTAGCTCTAGGAATGCCAATGGGACACGGCGAAGGTGTCTGCACTAACTTCGGTCTGTCAGTGACTTATCTGGTGCTCTTATTAGATGTCATTGCCCTAAAGGAGGCCACTCGAGTGCTTTTTTTACAACCGTAATCATTAGCAATTTTTATCAAATTTCCTGTTCAGCCTACAAATTGCTTTATTTTAATGAATTATCGCTAATTTAGATATGAATGCATTCCTTTACATATAATAAACAATAAATGTTACGTTCTAATAAAATCATAATCTAACCTCCAACAGTACTTAATGTCGGCTTTTAATGTAACAGTAGCTTGGTGTTATTGTTTTCACGCTTGACGAACTTACCAGTCAAAAGTTCACAGAGACAGCTCTATGTACTATGCAGGCGATTTTATTACCATTCTAGCTAGAGTACTGTTATTAAAATTAAAAAGGTCTAGTAAAAGTTGTAAATTTTAACGTAAACTAGGGTTTTTTTTTGATACGAAGAAAACAAGTTTAGTACATTGTGTGAATACGAAAAGTTTATGCGTTCAAGTACCTATTAAATCGTCATATTTTTAAAAATATATTTCGTTCGTTACAATTCAGTTTGAACGAATGAATGAATTAGAAATATCATTCGTTTTAAAACTTGAAATTTTAAAACAATCGTATTACGATCGTAATTTCGAGATACGTATATCGTAATTACAATAAATTTTAGTTATATTTATCTTTAAAATAGTGTATTTATTTTCTTAGTGATATTTCAGCAAATACTTCAAAAGTCTACTTAAGGAAATCAAATAAGATCTTAAAACACTTAAAACAATCTTAAGTCGCATTGTATTGGTTTCACGTCAGATTGAGACTAATATGAATAAAATACCTTAAACCCCCCTATAACGCGGTAGATTGGTTCCGCGTTATAGGAAAACGCGTTGTACGAGCATACTCGCACATTCATTCGTTATTATAAATTTCACAATACAAATATATATGATGTGAAATCCCCGCGTTATATGGGGGTATATACGTGTTATACGAGGGGCGTGAAAACGCGTAATATGAAACCGCGTTAATGGAATACCGTGTAATAGGAGGGATTACTGTATTTTTCCCAAACAATTGCTCCATTTGTGTAAACACTAACCGAACGCCTATTTTGTTTTGTCGGTCCAAGTTATCTATTTCCTTCGTCGCAACAAAACATTTGTATCAATATTTATCTGACGCGCCAAAAGAATGAATGAAAACAATACATTAAAAACCACCTAAGTCTAGTGTTAACAAATTTATTACAAATATATTACTTAATAACATGCCGTGCCAATATCAGATAGGGATAGAAAGATCGTTTAAGCATGACGCAATAAATACGAAGCACCTCAATAATTTTTAAAGCATTCTTGATCAAATTGATATAGACATGGATCACAATCAAAAACTTTGTACTCGAATCTTCCTAAACTCTTGGCTAATATCAATATAATTTTGCTGTATACATATACTAGAGCAGCGGTTCTCAAACTTTTTTGGCGAAGGAAAAAGCCTTAATATAATTATAAAAAACTGATTTATATGTATTTATGAATTATCATATTGCAATGTAATATTACGTAATATTTAGATGTAATCTTATAATCTCCCTTTGGTATGTATTTTTTGCAGTATTTTAGCCCTAGGGTTCCGCGGAACGCACTTTGAGAATGGCTGTACTAGAGAATCGTTCATCTTAACTACAAACAGAACTGCTTAGGGCGTTGTTATTTCTTCATTGACATATTAATGCCCTAAATCAGAACGGTTTTTTTTTATTTCTAGTTAAAATATACGATTGTTGCTATCAAGCGAACGCATGTCGTCATATTTGCACTTGACTAAGTCACTTTGCTTATACCTGACAATAAATACAATAATTTAAATGATATTTTTCAACGAAAGATTAGATTACGTTTATCCATGTATTGAAGCATCATAAAGTACCGTTTATCCAATGCGGTTTATGTACTGCTTACCTTCGAGTTACTAAAGCATGAATGTGTATTGATGCATGAAACAAATCAATGGAAAATAGACATCATTGTAAGCTATTGTGAATTGTAATTCAAATGCAAAATGCCTGAAAGTCGTGTCTCTAACATAATAATTAGATGAGGTTTCGTGCCTTTGATATTATTATGGAAACGTGACGTTAGGTGAAATAATAATAGGCAATTAACTTAAGAATTAATTTCATTTTTAAATAAAAAGATTGACTATTCACAGTGATAGTTATATGACAGTTATGTAGAAACAGTTCAAATTGCTACTCATGTACGAAAACTAAATTTACTTCGAGAGCTGTGGGCTTATCACGAATTTTAGTCTGGCTTTCGAACAGAGTTCGCTTCAAGCGATTTGTATGGAAATTTGAGCAGCGCCACCGCGTCCGGATTTGGAACTACAATATTTTAGATACTTTTTGTTAATTTTCGAACGTCTCGTTCATTTGAAAGATTGCTGGTGCTCGTCAGTCGTAAGTAAAAATTCATGATCCCGATTGCTAACGGATCCGTTTTACTTGTGACAGCTCGATTCGAAAGCCAGACTAAATTCGTGATGAGCCCACATATTCTTAACCCATTACATACTATTTATATGCCTATAAGAAGTTTAAAAAGTACAAGTTATAGACTTCGTGGACTATAGAGCCTCGACTATGACTTTTATGCTATAGCGTCAACTGTAACTCATAAAAGATTAGAACATTTAACTGTCAGTTTCGAGGTGATAGTATTCGTTGATTACAGAGCTAATACAAGAAAACAAATGAATGTGATTTGGTTTTAGTTTGGTAGCAACGCGCTTTATTTACGCTACAATAATAGTATATTTTTAGTAATTCCAGGAAAACTAATAAAGACGCTGAGAGAATATTATTATCACTAAATCACTAAACTTGTGAAAATAGCGTGGGAATAACACTCTTAATGCTTTAAATAAATATTTTTTTTCTTTTTCGTCACGTTCAAAATATGTACACTGAAGATATTTTTATTTTGTCTTTTCATTTACGAGTTGATAATTCTGTCAGTTAGTATAAAATGACTAATGGTAAATAAGTAGATATTTAAGAGTTTTATATAAACTCTGGAAGTCAAAAATGAGGAAATTATTATTCATACAAAATATAAAACCTGAGGTTTAATCTCGATAATTTAAAATACTTTATGCGTATTAATTTTTTAATTACAATTTAATCGTAATAAACGTTATAGTAAGCCATGTATCATAACCAATGCAAATCAAATCCATGTCTTTTTACAAAACTCATAAATTTTTTAGCTGATGTGAGTAATCTTAATTCAATAAGCGTGTATTCTTTTTAATATATTAATTATTTGTTTTGCATTTATTAAAATTTGGATTATATTTTATGTATTAACTTTTTTTTAAACTAAATTTCATTTTGGATTGTAACTGAATAATCGGTCCCACGTTTGACACGTATTGCCTAGTATGGGGTCATTAGATGTAAATCTTTCTGTAAAAATTTTTTGAACTAATTTAACTCTTTACTTATTATGTTAGCTTCGAAAACATAATCTTTTAAATTAACTATCTACTACAAACTTTTGTTATAGAATAACAAATCGCTCCCTATCTTTCCAGCGATGTATTTTGCAAGAACAAAACGCGTCGATAATTATTCATATTGAATAAAAAAATACTTCGTATTCAAATTATATTATATTTAAACAAGTGCGGTATTAAATATTAAACAATAGCCGCGTCTTGCGACACCATCGTTGTAAAGGTTTCCATTGTGTTTTTTTTAAAATTAACTTTATTGTTTTATGACGATGCAGTCTAGACTTAAACTTTTTTAATAATTCGGCTCATACATTTTATGATTACTAAAATTAATCTTAGATTTATTCACTAATATCTTCTAATTTATACGACACAACCACTAACACAAATACAGTCCTAGGACTATTTCTGTAGATAAAACATGATTATATCTAGGATTATATATTTTTGTTATATAAAGTTTATTATTATATTATTTATTTGGATTTATAAATTGTACTTTGAAGTTTTTATATCAAATTTAATAATTAATCCGTCATTCAATTAATAGTTAAGTTACACCAAAATTGTTGGCAAAGAGTTATCATTTAGCGGCCAGAAACTAATTTATTTTTATTTAATGTTCCAATAGTTTACAATAGGGTCGACTATGAGCGACTTCTATACCCATTTAACTTATTTATTCATAATCAGGAAGTTCAATACAGAGACAATGTGACCTCTTTATTACCGTAGCACTAATCAACATCTTAATTAGTACTTCATTACTTAAAATAACCGTAGGCTATTTGAAGTAACAAAAGCTATTCCAATCGTTCCACACGTGGTGTCTCGTTATACCAAGTACCAAAAGTACACAGAATTTGAAGTAAATTGTGTGTAATTTTTCCCTATATAGGCAGACATCTAGGATATGTCACCTCGTTAAATGCTCGTATTGGTAATGCTGTTAACGTATTTTTAATTGTTATTTAATTTTACATTTGTTTACGAGTAACATTTATAAACATTAGAAACTCATGTGTAACTGAGGTTATTCCCGGACATGATTTAACTAACTCTAAAGACTGAGCGACTTATTTTAACGCGTTTATTGAGATTAATTTAATCCGACATTTTGAAAATTCAAATTGCTAAAATTGTTTTGCAAATATCGAATACGTCTACGACACCAGTGGGCTTATCACGAATTTTAGTCTGGCTTTCGAACCGAGTTCACTTCAAGCGATTTGTATGGAAATTTGAGCAGCGCCACCGCGTGCGGATTTGGAACTACAATATTTTAGATACTTTTTGTTAATTTTCGAACGTCTCGATCTTTCGTTTATTTGATAGATTGCTGGTGCTCGTTAGTCGTTAGTTAAAATTCATTATCCCGATTGCTAACGGATCGGTTTTACTTGTGACAGCTCGATTCGAAAGCCAGACTAAATTCGTGATAAGCCCACAGTTCTCCCCAATCGTTGACAATACTACCTCCAACATACGAAGAAGTGGTGTCACAAATTGAAATACTCCATGTCGTTGCTTAAATTTTTTTTTAAACTGGCATATTTTCACTCCCTTGTATCAAAATAACTTGAGCAATGTTATTTGATAAGCGACGATATATTTTTAACATAAAGGATAGGCTAGCTCTTGTTTTGTTTTTACTTGAGAGTTTACATGTGTATTAAAATTTTCTAATTTCTTATTAGGTTTTCTTAGTAGTTCCGAATCGACATTGGCAGAATTGTTTTTATCATACATCTAAGACCATTAATAAAAGAAGAAGACTAGCTCATAAAATTGGGCGTATATCATGTGTTACTTATTGGTCTAGGAAAGAATAGTGCCAATTAGTGATGTGATAATTAACGCGAGGTCATGATTACATCATTGCAACTGACCCACTTAGTGCTGTTGTTTTGTACTCTTTTTGCTAATTAAAGTTTGTTGGTACCATTCATTGTGGAATATCGCGATCTCGAGTTTGGCGCTCGACTTTTAACTAAAATAGACTTTTTGCGGATTACTATCGCGTTTATTTTTATTCCTCATTACCTTGACGATGTTTTTTTTAATCAAATTTATTGTTTGGGACCTTAGTCGTGTATGACTATGTCGGTCCCATGTAAACATTTACAAAATACATACTTCAAAATTACTACTATAGGCACAAACAAAAACTAAAATCCTATGCCTTCAGCACCTTATATATTAATTTACACGGGTCCAGTACGGACCAACAAAGGGATGAGCATACCCACATCTTGTCGACGATGTTTTTAATTTGACGAATTTATTGTAAGATTTAAAATGTAATCGTGATGTAAAGACATGACATGAGTCTGAGCAACCAACTCAAGCAGTGTACACTCTCGCCTGTCTCACAGCGAAAACGACTATAGCTAACTAACATTTATCCGAGGTACCAATTATACTTACTCATAGAACGAACTTATCAGGAGTGTGGTACTAACAGCACTAGTATATTAAAAAAAAACATTATTATTTGATATGTATGGTAAGCTTCTTGTTTAAATTTGGAATATACTATATGCCCGTTGAGAAATTACTTCGATACGCTCTACAGTGAGGTCCTAGGGTCTCTATAATCGCAAAAACATAAGAACTAATATTTTTCTCCATAGAAATAAAAAAGTATGTCCAATATTTTTGTAGGAGTTACGAATCAATTTATTTTGATTATTTCACAAATGATTTTGCGCTTTATCGCTGCTCCTAGTAGTTATTTCAACGATAAAGGCAATTAAATTAAAATTGCCTATATTTTATAAGCAATTTTCATGGTTACAAAAGCAAGCTGTTTTAGGTGAGTTTTATTTGCTATTCTGTCTTCGTCTAGATCATTATATTTGCATTTCTATAATTTAGGCGTCAAATAATAATAAAGCGATTCCATCGCGATTCACAATTGTTGCATAATAGTCAATAATTGATAAAGCCATCAATCGATTGACAATATTGTTATTATTAATTGGAAATCGGATAATATTTCCAACGTCGATATTTTTATCTATAAATTATTTAGTAGCTAATCCGTTTAGGGACATGTGGCAATTCTATCTAATAACCACACAGTTAGCTATACATTGTTGGAATTTTAAAACCGATAATTTAAAGTATATATTCGGAAAATTCGTATAACTAGAAATGTGACCAATTCCTGACATCCGTTTAACTACTAGCAACAGATAAAAATATACAGTTTCGTTGTTTTAATATGACAATAAATTCTCAGTGTCATGTTCATTATAATTAAATCTATGCACAGAAGTATCATGTACAAGCAGTAGACATATTATTACTTCATGTACAAACGACGATTTTCAGATGTATACAGTTTTTGTAGGTAAGCGATAGAAAGAGATACTGCATCTCTATTACACATGCCTCAACTTCGACAAATGAACGCAAACGTCATGCTAAGAATATAGTTATCCCTTTCTAATGATTGTTTCTTCCAGTCTAAAGTCCAATCCGTATCCATTTGAAGATTGCCGACTGTACATACTCAGTATATAAATGTAAAAAAATATATGGACTATATTAGGTTTCCGTATTAGGGGAAGGACAATACCTATTAATATAATTGGAACTAACATTTTAACAATTTTTTCTTTGTTGAAATAGTTTCAAAATATAATTTTCTCCATCTCATAAAAAAAAACATTTTCTCAATGTTCTTTGAGATGCTCACTCAATACAACAAAAAGCCTGCAAAGAGCAAACAAACTATGCACAATAATAACTTTAAATCACTCTCTGTAAAGCCGCGTCTCCTGCTCCTGTTTCTTCCAAACATTAGACAAAAACATCGAAACATTGGGGCGTGGCCGTGCACATTTTTGTATTCATACACAATGTTTTTTGTTTTCCGTGGTCGACGGAAAGCAAAAACATTGTGTACGGCCACGCCCCAATGTTTCAATGTTTTTGTGTAATGTTTGGAAGAAACAGGAACAGGAGACTCGGCTTCAAACTGCGATTTTATAGGCCACATTAATAGGATCCAGCGAAGAATATCAATTTTTATATGATATAGGTATGTATTTATTTTGATCCTAGAATCGAACTTGGTACCTCAACATAACAGTATAACTGCATCACAAGGATAAGATAATGTGAAAAATATTTTTAAATTTCATGTACAATAATATAATAATGATTTTATTTAATTTTTAATTTATTCTTATTCAATAATACATATAATAAAATATACAAAATAAATAAAACACTTATATTGTTCGAATGGCTTAGAAGAAATATTGATGTAACTACATTTATAAATTGTTTGATTTTAGTTTGGATTGACAAAAAATATTGATAATAAAAGCAAAGAGATTAGTCTATCTCATTACAATTGGGCTGATTGTATTTCTTTGTCTGTAATTATACAATGTTTTTTATTCAAACAATAAAGATTTCTTTATTATATGATTTTCCGACATGTTTGAACATTACAACTTTTATACAACAATAAAAATATGATTTTAAAAAGAGAATAAACTTAGCAAATGTTTTATTAGTATATTGCTTAAGTTTAAGTTTATTCAAAAAATTAAATTATATAAAATATTCATTCAAAATAATTCAATTTCAAGAACTTATAATTATACATATTAAGTATGATGATGCCTTTTCTTTACTTTGAACTACTCTATAATTAATTAATAAAGACAAATAATAAAGGGTACATATATTTTTTTTTTAAATTAACTGGACTAAGAAGACTGGAATATAAGAATGGACTGGACTGGATGGAAGATACTTTTCTAGGGAACAGGATCTGGAAACATTAACATTAATGGTTAATAAAATAAAAAATAATGACAAAAATAAATATTATAGTAACATAGAAATATTTAATTTACTTTTGACCTGCAATTAGGTTCATATTACAAATAGCTAACTAATAATGAAGCCTATTACTAAATAAAATAAAATTTTAATGCAAGTTAAACATAATGTAGATATTTTATATGTAAGTTTTGTAGCTGAAAATTATTTTCATGATAAAATTGAGGTCATGTATAATGGGATAATAATCCAGTGAATAACATTAAACTCATGTTTAAATAATACTGTCTAAAACAAGGAAAACCTAGACACAATCGCTATGTTATAATGATTATAAGAAAAAAACTCACCAAGATAATTCTGCCGCCTACTGCCAAGGTTAGAACACAAACTGGTTTTTGTTATGAAATAAAGTTAGTAAATAATATAGAAATACATTGATAATACCACAAAAACTTGATTACTTTAAAACTAATGAATATCTTACAGTTTTTACAAATGATTTGTTTAACTATACAAACATTTAAGTGAAGTTTTGTTAATAACTTCTCTTATTTTATAACATTTATAAATTCAAAACAACACTATTTCAAAAGTAAAGCTTTCTTAACCTTAACAAAATAAAGAAATAGCACAAAGGAACGCCAAATATTAATAGTCCACGAGTGAAAGTCTATACATGATATTCGGACGAATCAAAGAAACCAATATTAAATATAAAATATCAACAAAATAATAAAAACAACTTCACAGACTTTTCAAATTTGATAAAATATGACATTAGGCGAAACCAGGATTACAAACAAACGAGCGACCGCGCAAGCGCGTAAAAAAAACTGCTCGGCTCGCCCGGGCAATCTGACAGGTGCTGCTGACAGTTACATTTAGGGTTACCTAGTAAAATAAATATAAATTTATACAGACTATCTTGAAAATAACATTCAATACTTTATATAATAAAAGCTTTGAATAATAAGAAAACTATTAGAATTTAATTCCACAGACTTAATTGTAGAATATTAAAATACATGGAATGTTAATATAATTATTTGAAATGTAAAAGATTGGTGTATTATTTTTATAGTATATTAGTTATTATTTCGTCCGTGCAAGTTTATCGCCAAACGTAACAGTACGTAATCTATATATTTTTTATAAGTACTTTCAGTCGATTTTTTGATAAAATCTACAAGCATGTTCACTTATCATGTCACATAATCTGGGTTATTATAACATAGTGTTATTTTAATGTATTCTAGAAACTATAATCTTCATAATCAGATATGGAGCGAAATCGTATTTGAAAATGTTATGGTATTAATCATTTTTAATTGGTCAACATTATCTAACTCTGTTAACATTGCTGTTTTACTGTAAAATATTTCATTACACAGGAATATAGAGTTGCTTTTTGACATGAGGGTTTATGTGTGAATTAAAATTTTATAATTTCTTAATGGGATGCTGCTCGAATACTCGACATTGGCAGAATTATCTTTAAACAAATAGTAATAATTTTACATTTATTTTATTAAAGTAAATGTTCGAATTGTTTGCCACCGACATTAATACATGCTCTACATCGTTTTAAAAAAGATCGTTTTATTTTCCGTGCATATCTTCCACTATTGATATAATTCGTAGCCTGATTGATTTTTTGGCGAAGCTCGTCCAATGTTGCAATGGGTTTTGAGTAGACCCTGTCTTTAAGACAACCCCAATAAAAGAAGTCCAGCGGGTTTAGATCGGGTGAACGAGGTGGCCATAAGATAGGACCAAGTCGCCCGATCCAATGCCCTGGATACTCTCGGTTTAAGTATTCTCGCACAGGACGGGCAAAGTGGGCTGGGCAACCATCATTTTGAAGCCACATGTTTTGTAGATCATTTATGGGCACATCGTCTAATAATTCTGGCAAGTCATTTTGTAAAAAGTTTAAGTAGCTATTACCATCCACGTTTCCTTCTAGCTCAAATGGCCCAATCACTTTTCCATTTAATATGCCCGTCCATAGGTTAACCTTGAATTGATATTGGGATTTGTCTTGTCTCATCAGGTGAGGATTTTCATTGCTCCAGCTATGTAGGTTGTGAAGATTTAAATAGCCATCTGTCTTGCAGGTTGTTTCATCAGACCATAAAATTTTATCTAAGAATTGGGGATCTTCCCTGTGCTTTTGCAGCATCACACGGCAAAATGCGACCCGGAGTGGATAGTCCCGCGGTAATAACGTCTGCACACGCTTGTAGTGGTATGGGTGAAGCCTGTGATGTTTTAAAATTCGATGTGCAGAACTTTTTGGGATTCCCGTGGCTGCTTCTATAGCACGTACCGAGGTAGTTGTATCGTATTCTATTTCATTGAGAACTTCTTCATCGCGTTTCAATCTAGGTCTTCCAGTGTTTCTTCTGTCAGATGGTAAACGACCCTCCGAAAATGCTTGATGCACATTAATAAATACTCGATAATCCGGATATCTTTGAGCATTCGGGTACCTTTCTCGATACAGTCTGCTAGCAGCGTTAGCATTGCATCGGCATTCTCCATAAACAAGGTGCATATTAGCGTATTCCAACGATGTGTATGGTAAAGGCATGATACGAGAGCCACGTCAATTGAATATGGATCGATCCGCAGTAAACAAAGAAGCACAGCGTACTGATTAGCTTAGATGAGAACAGCAATTTCTTTACCTGCACTATTGTTATTCAACAATGAACATGTATCTACCTATCTCTCTCTAACGTTTAAATTGCCACGCACAATGTTATATTCAAATTCCAAGAATTTGCAACATAAAACATGTTTTATTGACCACAGTAAAAGTGATCACTAGTAACAACAACAATTTATGAAATTTGATTCTTGTTTAGAAATGGTAGGCATAATTTTTTTTTGTGACTAGTTTTTCTAGAGTATTATACCATTTAGGAATCTTGGTTAGTTGCGTCAACTTTTGAAAAAACTTGCCATAGTAGTGTCCATACTTTTTTTTTACACCACGATGACTTAAAGTGGACCGAAGGTAAAAATCTTTCAAAATTTTAGGGAAAAAAAGAAATTTGATTCATTTTTGTGTAAAAACTACAGGCATTCTGAAATTTGTAAGGGTTATAATGGATAGCAGTACTACTTAGGTTGCCGATACAAAAAAAAAATCTGAAATATTTGTAAATTTGTGGTCGTGGCACTTGAAAATATCATATAGGGTGTCAATTTTCGAAGGATTTCAAAATTGATTCTTGTTTAGAAATGACAGGCATATTTTTTTTTTGTGATTAGTTTTCCTAGAGTATTATACCATTTAGGAATCTTGGTTAGTTGCGTCAACTTTTGAAAAAACTTGCCATAGTAGTGTCCATACTTTTTTTTACACCACGATGACTTAAAGTGGACCGAAGGTAAAAATCTTTCAAAATTTTAGGGAAAAAAAGAAATTTGATTCATTTTTGTGTAAAAACTACAGGCATTCTGAAATTTGTAAGGGTTATAATGGATAGCAGTACTACTTAGGTTGCCGATACAAAAAAAAAATCTGAAATATTTGTAAATTTGTGGTCGTGGCACTTGAAAATATCATATAGGGTGTCAATTTTCGAAGGTTTTCAGAATTTACTTAGTATTTTCAAAAAAAAATTAGATATATTTTTTTTTCTTGTTTTTCCTCGAGCAGTGAAGAGCGGGTCCACCCACTGGTGCCGGCTTATCGTTGAGTTTTGGGACACCCTGTATATGGAAAAGCATTGGAAAATAATGAAACGGCATTATGCGGCTAAATTTAATAGTAATTATAATAATTATTAAATACAGTAAAGTGTAGGTGATTTTACTAATCACGAAGGTCTTCTAAAAATAGATATTTATTTAAGACATAAAGATTTAGGCAATGTTAGACTATGTAGTAACTGGTTCTTTTGTGTTATTTATAAAATGTAAAGACCAATCGTTATACAGTTCGTTGATTCTTTTGATTGTATGAATTTTATTGTAATAATAATCTATTTTAATGTCGTTAATTATATTTTGAATTTTTGGTCAAAGAGTTTAGTACAGGATATCATTTTTTTTTTGAAATAAAACATATTTTATACTTATTTTTTAATTATATTTTAATATTAATTAATTTAAAAGTTTTACTATTGTGTTTATTTTGATAATTTAAGTTTAAAAAGTGATTAAAATAAACGTGATAGTAATTTGACATTATTATTATTAATATTTAAAAAATATTTAATTAAATCACAATTATTCTTACTTAACACTAGAAAGACTGAACTTTAGTATATATGTACCTATATCTAGGTATAACACATATATGTATATATCGGAAATGAAGGAGGGGGAGGTAACTACTAATATCAATAACCGCATTTACATTCGTACAAAAAGTCACAAAATTCTGTCATTATATACATAGTTGTTCTTCTAATTGAAATAAAAAAGCAGTCAAAATGACTTCTTCGGACAATCTAGTGTTAAACAGTTATTGGTACAAACTTCAATTTATTTTGCTAAATAATCAGGCGTTTTTATACAAATTCATATACGAATTGCGCATGTAAATGAAACCTCAAAAATAACTATGGTTTTCGTAACTGCATAGGCTTGACTGATAACCTCTTCGCAAGTGCTTCACATGAATCAATTTGTTGCTGAATATATGTTATAGTGCCTTTCTGATCAGTTGCTTCAGCATTCATTCTTTCTTTGTCACCTGGTGCTAGCACTGGCAATGACGGATCCGCCTGGCAACATAAAACAAAACAAAATTGAAATTGTTTTTTGACCTATAACTATTTCTTACGAATAAATCAACAAATGAATGGTATTGAAAATGGAATTAATTACAATTTAAAATTGGAACAAATGATAATTAATAAAATACTTTTTGTTTTATTAAATGGTCAAATATGTAATAAAAATGGACATATAGGCATATAAAACATAAAAGTGTCATTTATGATGTATCATAGGTTTTTCCATTGAAAGTAAATTTTATTTATAATAAATCTTAGCCGTCTTGAATTAACATTTTGTCGAAAGTAAGCCAAAGGTTATATAGGTAAATTTCAAATAAGTGAACATTACCCGTTCAAGATTTCTCCAATGTTGTAAAGAATCAGCAAGTCTGTCTCCAAAGCCAGGAGCAAAACAGTTAGGATCGATAGCAACGAAACATTGTCCGAGATCAGCCGGACCACCTTCTCCGGAATGTGACCAAGATCTTATGTGATGGCCGTATCGGGACCCTGAAATTTATTTCTCTTCATATATTTAAGGTGAACAAAGCTAATGGAATTGGCATCACCAAAAGTTCATCTGAATTAAAAGGTCAAATTCAAGTACATACCTGAAGAGATTCCACAGAACAGTTCCACCATGGCAGCGAGGCCGAAACCTTTGTATCCAGCTGTTTGCTCACTACCGCCCAATGGCATTAAACAACCAGTATTATAACCCTATAATGATAACAAAAATAGCTTCAAAATAATACAAATTGGTGTTTTAGATTCAACTCAGACTAAATACTTAATCTGTTACATAATAGACGGACTAATTAACACTAGAATTACCAGCCGGTCAAAATGACCGGAAGAGTTGGCCTTGCAAAGTGTTAAATATAATCCAATAAATTTATTGTAGAATTGTAAAAAATAGATTCGTTTACAAGAAAAATAAAAAGTAAGGTTTTATAGGTATAAAAGTCTTGTGAATAATTTTTGAAACCGGTCATATTGACCGGTTGGTAGTTCTAGTGTTAAAAACTCACTCAATTTAAGTGGTTCAGTTCAAATATCGAGCATAGTATTTATTGATAATTCGATTGTAATATCTTTTACGAGACCGTCAAGTGATTTAGGTGTTAAAAACAAATCACAATTAAAAGTATTTTAGTAGAATCTAGCTGTGATCCAAAACTATGGACACACAACATCACTTTACATGAAAAAATAAATTAAACAAAAGAAAAATTGAAATAAATAATCTTTATGTTAACTGCGACTGAAAAAGTTATCTAATAAAAAATAGTTTTATGAACGACTAACACAAACGATAATGAGGTAGGATATTGCCGTGAGATCGGATTTCATTAACCAAAATGAACGCAATGTTAATTAATATATTCCTCACCACTTCAGCGTCATTCGTATCTTTGCCGTCAGGTCCTTGAGCCCAACCATTGGGTATTGGTTCATTTTTTCTCCGTTGAATTTCAATCTAGAAAAATATTATTATTAAATGCCCCGACTTCAACATAGGATTCCCTATACAATCACAAACACAATCACGAGCCGATAATCATAACATAGATAGATATATAAAGTTAATTTCGAAATAAATATTGGTTACACTGGGAATTAAACCTGTGACCTCGCCTGGTGCGTAACCAAAGATTGTTCGTTATTAGAAGTGCTATAATTCGTTCTATGGTTCTTACTTTCCCAACCGCGACTGCCGTGGTAGCCATGTCCAGCAGAAAAGAATCGCCACCAGTAGCTGGTGCAGCTACTGCAATAGGGTTAGTACCTAAGGCGGCCTGCAAAATTACAACAAATGGATTATATTTATAAGTAAGCCATAAGTGGAGTACTTATTGATGATTTTTGTATTAAAAACAAACCTGTTTACTCCTCGTAGGTGCCAATAAAGGCGATGTATTCGTAAAAGCCATTCCAATAAGTCCTTCGCGTTGTGCCTTTTGTGCCCACCAACCAGCGATACCAAAATGATTTGAAGCTGAAACATTACTATTTAAAAAGCCGTCTAAC
>JAPWLS010001678.1:0-58621 GCA_028551675.1 Tineola bisselliella
GGAAGTGGAACAACAGCAGTTAGCTAAAGCGAGATCTCTTGCCGACCGTTGGGCTGAACTCACGAGGAAGATTGAGCTCTGGGTCGAAATACATGAACTTAATGATCAAGGCGAATATGCTCCAGTTGAGGTTAGACTATATTCTACTAAGATTAACGACACCTTAGTTTCACCGCTACCACGATGACTGCAATCCTTATGTATTATAATAGCCTTATTGTATTATAATAATAACAATATTACATAGTAACTATGGTTATATTGAAAAACCAGACACTTGTTGATAACTGGCCATGATTGCTGTCTATATGAATTCCTTTTAGTGCTGGAATATAGGGTTTAAGACATTTATTTTCTCAAAAAGAACTATAAAAATTCACTTAACTGAGACAAAAATAAAAAATAATTATAAATAAACATAACGTACGTAGAATATTCATCACAAGGCATTATATGGCGACCCCGTTATATGTTTTTTAATTCATATTTAAATTTAATTATATCCGACACCAATGTAAATTTCAATTCATGAAAATATCTTTAATTAATTTTAAATGTTTTAGTTATTTTTCTACATATTTTCCTAAACAGGTAACTCAGCGTAACGACATGGTAACCGGGGGCATGTATCAACTGAGACAGGGTCAACAGCGTCGTGTGGCGGTCAGGGTACGACCGGCGCACAATTCGGGCACACTGCCTATCATCTGTCAAAGTATATTGAGCATCGAACTTGGATCCGTTTCTATCAGGTGTGTATTTAATCGGGTCTTTTATCTGTCAAGACATATCAGCCTTAATTAGTATGTGTGTTTTTGTTTTAATAATAAATATGTGGCAATTTAAGCAAGGGTTTTTTATTTATTTATATATTGGGTCCACAAACAGGGCTCTACAATTAGACTTGGAATTAACATCGTACTAAGAATTATAACAATCAGATTGTAGGTCCTATGCACAGTGGACACAGCATGCACTAACATTACAAAACTATTTACAATTAAAGCAAAAAATATATAAAAATATAATCATTCATTAATTAAATCAAAATAACAATCAAATCAAATAAAAATACAGTCATTCTAATGTGAAAATTAAATTATAGGATTGCAAATTAGATAATTATAAAAAATAGATATATAAATAGATAAGTTTGCTTGTTTTATCTTTATATATTATGTATTTTTTGTATTCTTTAGCTTATAATCTGTATTTTTTCCTAACATAAAAAAAATGCAGTGGTCATCTGTTTTCAGGGTACTATCATTAGTAGTCCAGTTTGAGAGATTGGGTTAATAATAATCATTTTTATTAGCTTGTATAATATACTGATAGAATTTTATTTTCGTTTCGCAGATCACGCTTACAAAAACCATTGGATTCGTATCAAGAGGAGGATTTGGCTGTTTTAAGAGAGAGATGGAGCGACGCTTTGGCGCGACGGAGACAACATTTGCATGCACAACTACAAGTGAATATTATTTTTAGTATAATAATAATAATAAATACTTTTTTGCTTTAAATAATAATAATAACAATGCTGATACAAATTAACTCATAGGAAACAGATTTAGAGCAATTGGCGATCTTATCACTAAAAGTAATTTCTTCCAGATAACCAATTGTCATAGAAAAAGCAGTATCATTTTATTTTATTTTTAGAATTAACTCTGTTGTAACAGTTAAATTTTATTCTAGAAATTGGTAAACATGTCACCATCAATGAAGAGTGAAAGAGACATGGAAAGGGAACAGTCGTTGGTGGAGCAGTGGGTCTCGCTTACAGAAGAACGGAATGCTGTAAGTTTTATCGTCAACTACATTGGGTTTAGTAGCAAGATATCTATACTAATATTATAAAGAGAAAACATTTGATTGTTTATTTGTTTGCATTGAATGGGCTCCGAAACTACTGGACCGATTTGGAAAACTATTTTACCATTAGAATCCTACGTTATCTCTGATGAACATACGCGATAGAATATTTTCAAAAACGTTAGGGATCCGTATGAAAACTTCAATAATGTGATAACTTCAGTAATGTATAAAAACATTTAAAATGTGATTTCAGGTGATGGTACCTAGTCCAGGTAGTCCCATTCCGGGTGCGCCTGCCGCTTGGAATGCCCCGGCCGGCATGGAGCATCATATACCTGTCTTATTCTTAGATCTTAATGGTAATATATTTATGTATGAATAATATCACGCTTTTACAATTGTGATTATGGACATCAAGGTCTTTAACACTAGAAGTGTCGGGCTGCATACTATACCTTTAAAGACCGCAGCCGTCAATTTTGTTTACTATTAGAATATCGCTGCCGTCACATTGACGTAAAGGAATCTCATATACGACAAATATAATAATAGTTTTTTATATGGATTTAAGCTGACAATAACAAATTAGGAAAAGCAATAAAATACGAAAAGAAACAAAAACATAGTTTGTAAAATATTTAAGAATGAAATCGCCGTGCCGTCAAATTGACGGTGTTGGTCTTTCTAGTGTTAATATTAATATAATTATTTATATCAAGTCAAATCATAGTCAAGTCAAAAGTTTTTTTTTCTCTCCACTCTTCTTTACATCTATTTGTTTCTTCTATTTTTTTTTCATATATTTTTGTAATCTTATTAGAAGTGTAGTATCTATCCCCTTGTTACCTTGGGACTGCCGTCCTATCCTATAATTAAAATTTCATAAGTTTATATAATAATAGTCCTTTTTATAATACATAGTTCTAATGTAATTTTGTAGGTAGGCTTTATAAATAAATAAATAAAAGTAGCTAATTTGAACGAAGTTTTTGGAGCGATAATAATGATATTATATTCTATTTTAATTCATTTGCCCACATTGGTCTTGCTCCAGAGTCAGTTTATTTAACGAGTTGTAACTTGTCATTATTCCATATTATACACAGTTTTTGTAGCGTAGTGGTTTATGTAGTTCTTGTCCTGATAAAAAAAAAACAAGATATGTTTTTTATTTGTAGCCGATGATCTAACAACAAGTCATTCCGGTGAAGAAGTGACAGTGGCCGGTCTACATTCGATCTTGCCGAAGGAGCATGGACACAAGTTCTATGAACTGCAGATCTTACATCATCCAGACCGAGATGTGTCAGCCATCGCTTCTTGGGATAGCTCCATACATAACAGCCAATACCTCAATGTTATTACTGAACGTTAGTATATCTGAAATTAATTAATAATAAATAATGGTTTTAACTGTTTTTCTTTAATTAGGAAGAAAGTCTATGTGGCTTTAGGGCAGCCACTCTCAAAGTGGTGTTCCGCGGAACTCTAGGGCTAAAATATTGCAAAAAATACCTACCAAAGGAAGATTATAAGGTTACATCTAAATATTCCAACTAAATATTACGTAATATAACATTGCAATATGATTATTCATAAATACATATAAATCTGTTTTTTTATAATTATATTAAGACCAAAAAAGTTTGAGAACCGCTGCTTTAGGGTAAAGAGAGGGATTGTTAGCGCTTTATGGTCTCTGCCTACCCCGAAAGAGACATAGGTGTGAGCTAAGTCGTTGTAGTGATTATTTACACTTGCAGCCATAGTTTCTTATTGACGTTCAGTTTCATCGCGATATCGATGGCTGTAAAGCTTTCGAAACATCCGATTAAATTAATTGAAGTAAGTCGCATAAGAATTAAGATATAAGTTAGTAAGGAATGTATGATTTTAGCGAATGAACGCGTGTACCTGATTTTGAAGACGACAGTGCGTCTCTCGCATCCGGCGCCGATGGATCTCATACTTAGAAAACGTTTAGGTATTAACATTTACAAACGGCAGAGTTTCACTGACAGGATACGTAAGAAAATTGTGAGGTAAGTTTAGTAATTGGATGTTTTTTTTTTCGATTAGATCCGACTTGTGAAACTAATAATACACTGTAACTTAAGATATAGTGTTTTTGATTTAAGAGATTTCTATAAGCATTCTTTACTAATTTAAAAATATTTCAAATTAGTAAAGTTTTTATTGAAATATACATTATTGTAATAACTTATAACTAAAATTTAATTATGATCTATCTTAATTCTCTCTAATTTTTTCTTCTTAAATTTCTGTTTTCTTTTATTGTGTTTTTAATTTTAATTGACTTTGTTATTAAATAAAAATTATGGATTATCTTGAGCATACTGTCCTATCCTATAATTAAAGTTTCTATTGGTTTGTATAATAGAGGTCCTTTTTATAATTTATTATGTTGATGTTAATTTGTAAGGTTTTATAAAGAAATAAATAAAAACATTTTTTTTCTAGATTGAATGTATTAGTTTTATACGGCAGAGGTAGTAATGTATTTGGTAGTTATTGACCCCATTATTATGTTATTACAGGACGGACCAGTTGACACAGACCGGTGTGACGTATGAAGTAGTCTCAAACATTCCAAAGGCATCCGAAGAGTTGGAGGAACGCGAGAGCTTAGCACAGATTGCCGCCAGTGGGGAGGAAGCGAGTGCTGCAGACGGGGAAACTTATATTGGTATGTGTTATGATAATCGAGATGTGTCAGTACACAATTGATTATTGTATTCAATTGTGTATAGCACACATCCCTAGTGCCTCATAACCTGTTCCTGATTGGTCAATAGAAGGTCTGTCACTTGTCGTCGGTCAGTCCGTGCAACGTGCATGAGTCAAGTAATGGATAAATAAATAATAAAGCAGTCAAGAGGTCGTTTCACTAAAATACATCACGCAACCAATACTTTGGATTGTATAATTGTATTTATATAAGTACAGTCACTTGCATGGTGTATTGGAATTAACTGTAAGACCATGCAAGTGACTGTACTTATATAAATATAAATAAATATAATTATGTGTTAGGAGTATCAAGATAAGCAGAAGAAGAAGAGAAAGAGGAAGGGGGTTGGGGGGTATCGATTTTTTAAAATGCATTTTAAAAAATATATATTTTCAGAAAAATACACACGTGGTGTTAGCGCCGTTGAGAGTATTCTAACATTGGATAGGCTGAGACAAAGCGTTGCTGTGAAAGAGTTGGAGCAGGCTCGCGGTCAACCAATCACGATGCGCAAGACCGCCTCTGTGCCCAACTTCTCACAGGTTACGCATTCAATATATTTCTGTTTATTTGTAATTACTTCATGTCTAGTTATAACTTTGTACGCAATCTAGCTTAACATTGGACTGAAATATATATCTACTAAATATGGGGATAGCACCAATGTGGACTAACCCCACTGTGTTCCTTATCAACCACAAAATCATTTAGTTTAATTTTTCACGGTTAATGATATAATGCCATTGTAATATGATGCACTGAACAGTAATTAATGTCACAAGCCTCTATTTACCCTGAAACAACTTGTTGCTAATAGGAAGGGAGTTACACTATCACTTGAAAGTAATATTATAGAAGAATTCCCGTTCAATGATTTAGATCGTGTGCTATCTGTGGACTTATCAACTTTGATTTGTACTATATACCGCCGGGTTCTATTCATTAAATTAGTCAGAACTACAGTGGCGTAGCTAGGTAGCCAAAGGCCCTGGGGCAAAAAACAAACTAGGGACCCAACTAAACTATATACTAAAGCTAGAATACAGGGGGATTCCCCGCAAGCTTCAAACAAAGATGTTCGAGACTTGTTGGGAATTCCCCTGTATTTTTTAAATAAGTTGCCATTATTAAACTCGCGTTCCTGGAATCTGGTTTGTTTATGTTCCGAATGTGGGAAGAATTTTGACTAGTTCAATTTATAGTTTGTACGTCAGTTGGTAACTTTCTTTTTTTTTGTTGAAATAGCCTAATAAATAGAAATAGATAATTTTCCATAAGATCATGAAAAAAAATTGGTTTCGGAGAGATACTCAATAGCATGTGTACAAATAAACTATGCACCTTAATCGCTCTCCTTAAAAATTGTTGTTTCGTAATTCCGACTATGTCAATAGGAACCGGCGGTATATAGTACCTATATAGTCATTGTTATATATAAAAACTTAGTATAAAAAAATAGGTTTGATATATTATACACTTGTACAGAAGCTTAATAATGTTTATTAGTAGCAATATTTTATATCACTTATGTTTTTGTCATTCAGTATAAGCAAACAGTTAATTCATACAATTAATTATTTCGTTATGTCCTAATACTGAGTGACAAACCGCAATGTCAGCTTGCTAATGTGATAATTGTCGCTAACGCACCTCCGGACTGCAGTTAACGCAGGCGCTCGAGACTGCCAGCAAGAACGGAGCCAACGTGAGTTTTAATGCTGACCAAAACACTTGATTTTCTTTTCGTAGACGTTAATCGAGTAACTTTGAATATTGTATTATGTCCTGAGCATAAACTAGAAATTTCTTAAGACAAGAATAACATGTTTCTAATATGTTATGCCTTTATAAATGGCTTTTAAATGAATGAATAATAACACTGCCTAACATTGCGTCACAGGGATTGTCAATTTATTGTATATTGTACACACAGCGATTTTCAAATGGATACAGTTTTTTTCGTAGGTATATAAGCGATCGCGATGTTGTAAACAGCAAAGGAGATATCTGCATCCCTTTCACACATGCCTCAACTTCGACACGTTAAGAGTATAGTTATCCCTTTCTAATTATTGTTTCTTCCAGTCCAAAGTCCAATCTGTATCCATTAGAAGATTATCAACTGCACTTTTGCCAATTTAATAAGTGTTCAAAGTTACTTGGTTTTTTAAAAATTATATCGATTTTAAATCGATCACTTTAGTTGCTTTATGTCAATGTGCTTCGTGATTATTGTTTTGTATTATAAATTATTAATTAACTATTTTTCGTTATGTATTTCTGTTTAATTTAGTTATATTTATAATTTGTATAGTGAAATTTCTTGTGTAAATAATTATAATTAATGCTTGTATATAGATCATGCGTCTGGATTCGTCGTTCGAATCGTTGACCGGGTTGGCGGCGAATCGCTCGGGCAGTGTGGCCGATCTCGCCGAGGAAACCCCGAGCGGCCGTCGTGCGGTCCATCGACACTCTTACGCGGCGCCCAGTGACGGAGACCTGACCACGCCCACTAAACCATTTGGACTCGGTAATTATTTATTTCACAATTTAATATAAATTAATTAATAAACGGAATATAATTTTAATAATAATAACTTATTAATTGGCTTTTTGTTATTATAAATATTTATTGCAGGTTTAACACAAAATTGAAAAAAAAAACAAACTAACAACATCCCTAACTTTTCCCTATCAACACTCAAAACTACCTGATTTTTTTCTTTATTGTTTTTTTTTTCTTTTTAAAAACATAATTTCACTTTCATTATGCATCACGTGTTTATATATCGTACATTTTTTAATCAAACATTTAATTTAAATTATAATAAAAAATAAAGCAACAATATTATAAGAAATAGTAGTTTAATTAAATTAGTCGTATTTGTTTTAGATTTTTAATATGTTATAATAAATTCGTTAGTTTTAACTCAATTTCCTATGTAGATCTATTTTGCATAAAAATAGAAGGATTTAGTACAATGTATACATATATGGAGTTTTTCTTTATGCTGGTAAATGTTTTATTTGGTAGTAAAGTACAGACAGCAAAAAAAAAAAGAAAAAAAAGTGGGTCGAATAGCACATGTGGTTTAAATATTATCTCAATGCTAACGATTCGCATTAAATATGGCCTTAGTGGGATTGTTATAACTAGATTATTTGTTTTGGGTTTGAACGCTGTATGTATGTATATTTTTTTTAAATCAATGTTTTTTTAAGCCGCGTCTCCTGCGCGTGTTTTTTCGAAACATTACACAAAAACATAGAAACATTGGGGCGTGGCCATACACATTTTTGTATTCGTACACAATGTTTCTATGTTTTTGTGTAATGTTTCGAAAAAACACGCGCAGGAGACTCGGCTTTATAAACACGTTTTGTTTATCCACGTTAGTTGGCATATGTTACTTGTATTAAGTATGTTTAAACACATGAATACGTGGCACTATGATGCTGACTAAATTGCATTAGCCCATTGGGCCCATAATCTTGTAATATAGTCTCGTATATTGTGAGTTGCTTATAGAAATAAATGAAGTAGAATAAAAATAGTTATTATAAATAATTTCAAGATCTTTTGCGGCTCGTGTTTTTTTTTTAAATTATTTTAACCCGATGTTTTGAAAGCCAGTATCGGCAAAGGTTTTGAAACGTTCGGTTAAAATAATAAATAATCGTGAGCCGCAAATAGTCGTATTGTTTTCTAGGGTTTTTATATAAATATAAATTCTCATATCCACTACTATTCATAAAAACGCAATCTAAATACACAATTCACCGATATAACCACTAAAACATATCCACTGTTTCATTCAGTATCCACTACAAAGTTATTTTTATTTGATACCAGCTTTGTGGCAGTGCTATGGCTCTCTTAACATACTTATGTTCTGTACTCTTCTAATTATACATCTGTCTCTCTCCCTCTTACAGTTTTTCTTAGTTGTTTTTGTTTTTACTAACTCAGCTTACTAACGTTAATTTTCTGTATCCCCTCGCTACCTGCAGGCTCATTTTTATCAGGTAAAACACAAATTGATATTAAAACTGAATGGCAAGTGTATTGCGAAGTTATTTAGGCGAATGATTTGGTGCAAGATTTATATACCTGGCCCCTTGATTCTCGAATGTAAAGCACATGATGCTATAACAACTGATCGCGCAATTAAGAATCGTAAAACAAAACAAAAGAAGACGGAATACATTTTTAAAAAGTCCGTTTACATATTATTATATTATTTTTTTGAATCCTATATAAGAAATGTTCTAATTGGTATAGTTTAAAATTTTAATCGAACGAACATAATATAAATAAAATTTTGCCAAAAATGGAGATTGCGTCGTTATTTAAATACTGTCATTACATTTTTCTTAATTTGAGGGCAAACACATACCTGTATATTATGATGAATATTTTTATTTTATTAACTTAAGTTTACACATCTACAATACAATCACTTGATTAATATAAAATATAAGTCGTATAAATTTAAAATTTCATTTAGTTTATATAATAGTTGTCCTTTTTATAATATGTAGTTTTAATGTAATTTTGTAGGTAGGCTTTATAAATAAATAAATAAAATAAATAAAGACTTTATTTGTAACGATGCCAATAACATGAAGTCGTCTTTGTAAAATCGTAAATGTGATTAACTTTGATTGACGCAAACTCTGTGAATTACATTCGAGAATAACGCCCCTGGAACGTGTTTAGATTTGTGAGACATCATTAAAAAAAACAATAGGCCAGTGTAGCTGCATACAATTGGTTGTCAGAGTTCATGTAATCCGGCTTAGTGCGAAGCGCGCTTCCTTGTATTTGTTGATTCGTATGTTTGTTTTGCGAATATTGTTTCATTTGCATGTACTGTCGAGCATGTCGTGATTATTTTGTCCTTCTCCTTCCTTCTTCTATTGCTGTTTATTATAAGCTACAATTGACGACTCTTCTTTAAGGTTGACTTCCGAGTAACGCGATTTGTCGTGATGAGTTCAAAAAGAGGTTGATGCAGCCCTACCATGATTAAATAGGGACGCGACAATATCGCGTTCTTCGGAACCCTACCTTGATTTTTAAAACGCCTGTTGGCTTAATTAGGATTTTCAGGAAGAAATAACCAGTAATTTAAAACAGTCTTGTGGTATAAAATTATGTAGTAAAAAGTAGAAATGAATTTAGGAATGTAATTGTGTTTAGGTATATGCATGTATAAATGTAGAGTTTTGTGACCACCCCTATATAAATGTATAAGACGCATGGTCTAGTCGATGTACACCCTTTGAATAGCTAATTTATCTCGTATGTATTATGTGGGTAGGAGATACTTTGATAAAACTTGTGGATATAAAAAAAATATTGTAAATGATTTTTCGAAGTATAGTTTATTACTAAAGTGACATATTATACTTGAATTATTGATGGTCCTTAGATGGCCATAATTGATCGCGGTTAGTCACAATTAGCCACGGTTAGTCACAATTGACCACTGTTGGATATTATTGGTTATGTCTAGACAATTGTCAATGTAGGCATGCAAAAAGATGTGTAACTGATGTATTGTGGTCGTAGAAGTAATATTCAAATGTCAGTATTTATGTTAATACTTCGAATAATCATTAAAACTGAAGGAATAATGAGTTCGAGTACATTACAGTTGTTATATTATTGGTGATAATAATGGTTTCTCTTACAGCGCGGCCGACGTTCCTTAACTTGAATTTGAACCTGAATTCTCTGCGTCTACAAACACCGAATAAGTGTATGTTATGAGTTTGAATATCACATTGTAATTACGCTCCAAGCACGATTGTTTGGCTTTGTGGTTTTTGTTTTACCTTTTTTCCTTAGATTTTGATTTTGGTAATGTTTTTCGTTTGAACCTATTTGTTGTTTTATGTAATATTTTATAATTTGTTGCCTTGCCACCAAAAAAACAGTGTTGGTTTGTCTTGGCGTAATGCGAGATTGATTCATGTTTCGATTATTAGCGCGTTGATTTATCTTGTTATGTAGATTGTTGAACAGACGATTAGGTGTGTTTTTCTTGTTTTAAAGACAAAGTAGTGGTTAAACTAAGTTGTGTTTTTATTTTTAATAGATCTCTATTGTCATATTTAATGTTTTACGCTTTATCGATCTTCTACTATACCCACCCTCATGCGATTGAAGAGTATATGAATTACTTTATTTATGTTAAAATGCATATCAAGTAACATTGCATTTAAAGTTTGAAAAGGATTGTATTATTTATACGATAACTGTATTTTTTTTGTGTATAATTTTTTTTCAGCATGTACTTTTTATTTTTAGTACGAAGGCATGTTATATTATTGTAAAGTTTTATGTTTATTTGTAGTTAGTAATTTTTGATATTATATATAAAATAGTATAAAATTAACTTTGAAAATTACAGCGTCCCCTGCGAGCGGTAAACTCGGATTGCGTATGACGACACTGCACGAGGAACCAGGAAGACGGCCTGACGAAGACGCGCATTCTGATCCTGAATCTGTGCCTGAAAACACTACTCCAACAACCACCGTGAGTAAATATACACCGTACTTAGTATCAACACTAGTTTTCTTATTAAATAAAATTATAATTAACCTTTAACTACTGAGGCCCCCAGCCTCTCAGGTTTTCAGAAAATAAAATTTTTGAATTTTAAAATAATTTTATTTATTCTTGCTGATTTATGATCCTCATCTAATTTTTTCCAAAAAATGTTAAGTGTTTTCTAAACTTTCAAATAATAGTTAATTATGTTAATATATATATGTTAATTATAATATTTTAAAAATATTTAATTTAAATACATTCACTGAAGCTAAATATTAAACACTAAACCCTAAAACTCCTAAAGATTTTTAAATACAAGGACATATATATACGGGACTCTGAGGTAGTAGTTAAAGGTTAAAAATATGGTCGTAAATTTAATCGTCATTGAATTTATATAACATCTTTTACCATTTACTATGACGTTTATTTTAACATACAATTTAGTATTCTTCAGTTATAGGAACGTCAATTTCATTTATACATTGTTGTTATTATGCGCTAATGTTTGTAAGATATGCGCGTGGATATCCCTACTAATATTATAAATGTGAATGTGAGTTTGTTTGTTACGTTTTCACGCAACAACTACTTAGCCGATCATCATGAAACTTTGTACACATATTTTTGGAGGCACTAGGATATTTTTTATTAAATAATATATTATTTTTTTTACTATAGTTTCCAATTGACTATAGTTAGTATGATCTCTGATACTTATTTAATGACTTAAATGCGAGCAAGCCGCGGGTAAAAGCTAGTATTTAATAAAAAAATCAAATGCGCCTGAGCCCTTTAATGGTTGACGGCAAACTGAGGAACTACCCTCAATACATTACATTTAGTTGTATTACATTACGTTATGTTTATTTTCAGAGAACTAATAGATCTCGCGCCTCGTCACGTGGGTTTTTGCCAACATCAAAGACATTAGATTCTTTGCACGAGCTGGCATGTGAGAGGATGCCGCCTAAACAGTCTCCTTCGGTATCTTCGAGCGGATATGGTGAGTTTAAAGAGTAGATGTAACAGGCCTTCTATATAAAAACAATTGTTATGAATAATATGAATTCTTTTGTACCAGCAGTTGAAGGTGTTATTAAATAAAGTTCTCGTGTGAGGTCGTGATGTTCATTGAACTTGTTTATTTTGATTCTGCTTATATACTAAAATTACAAGACGAACACTATTAAATTTAACTGTTATTATCGAAGGTGTTATGATGTCGACAACCATTAACGTATGAGGTGTCAAACTAATGATCTTAAATCTAATATTACGTCCTGTTGACATAACCATAACTTACGTTATATTAATTTACGTTGCAGGTTCACAAGCAGTTTCATCGACTAACTTGACAAACGACGACACCCTGTCAATCCGGAGCATGTCAGTCGATGACACGCCAGACTTTGACAGGTCGACGGATTATACGAATGTCACTCGCACGAAGCACTCGGTCGCTGGTCTTAGAAATGAAATAACTGAATTACGACATGACATAACCGAGTTGAAGAATGACATTGTGGAGTCTAAGAATGAGCTGAGCGATGAAAAGTTCTGCGCCAAGACTCCTATACTAACGCCTGGGTCGAGGTTTGTGCTATGTGGAGACTATTTTTTATTTACTAGCTATACACACCAAATGTGGGGTTTTAACACTTGAAAACATGACTATTTGATACATATTCAAAGTTTTTTTTTATATAGAGTAAATCAATGCGAACCTATCGGCGATGGGCAGAATCAAAAACGTCCCATTCAAAATAGTTGTTATCTGATTTTAATTAGAATTAGAGGTTCTTTTATAGAAATATTTAAATTTTTATAAGTGCTAATATAATTTAAATGTTCACAGAAATCGAATAAATCCGTTTTTGCGCGATTGCGAGGAGAATTCGACGCAGAACAAAACGGAGAACAACCAGTTCCTGGACCCGCTCGGAGCTATACCTGTACAAAACCACACAATCACATCTAGTCAAACAAAAGTGAATGTGGACAATGCACAAGTTAATGGAGATAATATTGATAATAATAGCGGAGGTGATTTCATTTGAATAATAGAACCCATTGAAGAATAGTAGAACGAAATTAGAACAATTGTTACCAAGTTGGTATAGACTTGATTTCCAATCGACTACCCCCGTGTTTTCTCTTACAAGAATCATAGGTGGTACTAATGTTACTTTGATATCATAAGACTACCTTCATTTTAAACGTAAAATAGCATTGGTCTGTATAAATGGTCTGAAATAAGTTTGTAGTAAATCTGTTAGGGTAATTTTTTGTAATTATCTATATTATGAATTGATGACCGAAATTCTCTACAGTTGGCGTAGAAGTCGAAATAGAATCGGTGAGTTCTGAACATTCAAGTCACGACGCTGATCGCAGCCATGACGTGTCTTCAACCGGTGATTCATCGCCTATACCAGAACATACGGGAGTCGTGAAGACACAATTACCGGCTGGCAAGGTAAAAAGAAACTAATATTCATGCGATATGAACATTTTGGATGGTTTTATTGATATAAATTTTAGGTTGTCCGACGTCGTGCAAATACAAGCGGTAACAAGGAATCTAGGAAGTCGTTCCCTGGCGCTGGAGCACGCAGGCCTAGTGTATCGCCTCACAGACGTACGTTGGTAGACGCCGACACTTCCTCTGCTGAACGGCTTGGTAATTATTATTATTAATTAAATTATTATAGAAGGGACTGCAGGCGGTTATTTTTCTACGAACTAATGCAGTGTTTCTCAAAATGGGGCAATTCTAAAATGGACTCGACACGAGTTTAATAACTCTTTCGCTCGTGGCCATTTAAATGCAATGCTAGATTTCGGTGCCAAAATTAACGAAAAAAGCAAATTCTTAAATAATTGCGGTAAAAAATTATTAGATATAATTTCGCTTGACGAGACCAAAATATCAATTGGGTGTTTGGTTACATAGGGGAGGCATAAGAATTTTAGAAAGGCTAAGGTGGGACATGACACAAAAAAGATTGGGAAACACTGAACTAATGGGTTTAACATTCTAAAAATTGTATATGCTAAATAATGTGTAATTTTGTCTATAATTTACAGAGGAGTCTGATAATGGCAAACATTCAACGGTCCCGGAATGGGTGTGCCTGGGCGAGAGCGTACAAATTCGTTTGTCTAGTAGTACGGGTGTAGTTGCTTATGTCGGCCCTACGCACTTCGCTGGTGGACTGTGGGTCGGGGTAGAGCTCGATGCACCAACTGGTATGATTCATTTTGTATTATAGAATATAATTTTACGTTATTGAAGGAACTTAATTTTATATTTGGATTCTTATAGGCAAAAACGACGGTTCTGTCGGCGGCAAAAGTTACTTTACATGTCGGCCGCGTCACGGTATTTTTGTACGCAGCGACAAATTGGTACAGGACAGACGTGGACGCAGTGCAAGGCAGTATCGTGAGACAGAGATGAAACGAGCTAGTAGCAAGGGTATGTGAGATGTTAGTTACAATTCCGTGTCAATTACACGTTCTTGTGTTCTAGTATATTCTATTGTTTTCAGGTGACGGTTTACATAACTTGCACAGATCTCGGAGTCGCGGCGACAGCATAAACACTGTCGGTACAAAGACAAGGAGCAAATAAGAAAACGTAGAAAAATATTTATTTCATTTATTTTAAAGGACGTTGTGCTTATTTTAAAGCATGTAATATCAGATTGGCATAGAAGAACGTGTTTCGGGTTGTTTGTTGTGCGAGTCCAACATAATTTTGTAGTGTTATATGGTGCTTATACTATGAATTTTAATTTACATCATAATCTTGTATCTGTTGAAGCAATATTTATGCCTTTGTTTATTTGTTTTTAATGCGATTTTTAAATTATTATTACGTATTTGCAGGACTTGTGTCTATATTGGCTTTTGTTCGCTCTTAGACCCTTCGATGTCGTGCACTTTTAAATATATCTTCATATCACTAGACTCGAGGACTTTGCGAATATTAAAGATTAATAAGGCATCTGTTTGTTGATTATTAGTTATTGAAGGAAATAGAGTTGCCTCTCGTTTATTGAAATAAAATCAATAAAATGCTTGAGATAACCACTTTTGTTTCCTAGTATGTGTTGATTGTTTAGCTGAATATATGTCCGTTTCAGTGATAATAGGTCTGTCCTGCTCGTCTCTAATGTGATAGAAAGAGACGTAACTAGGTGTCCGATTTATCATTGGGGTGTTTCTTTAAAGTTTATGTTTGGACATTTCGTCATTGTCTGTAAATATTATTATGTGATTTAATTTTTATGTGTAAATATGTGAATTATGATTTAATGTGTGTATTATTATTATTATTATTTATAGCGATACAATGAAATTTTTGTGATCGATAATAAAAAAAAGAATAATTGTATAGAATATTTTTTTTAAAATTGTGACGTAAATGGTTATTAATGTTTTATTGTATTGTTTATTTGTTACGCAGAAAATATTCATTTTAATATGAATTCTGAATTGCCACAAATTGCCTATTTTTATTTTGAGTATCCTAAAATCTATAATCATAGATTTCGAACTTATTTTAATCTTTCAAGCCCAGTGTTACCTTGTTATCTATGGAATCAGTGTTGCCAGCATTAAGTCTTGCCAGATTATTCTTTATTAGTTAAATAAATGTCGTCCAATGTGAATACTTCGTCCTAGTAAAAGACTTAAGTACGTAGTACAAAAGTACACTGCACTTACGATATTCTGCACCGAAATGACGTAACTATGTGCTTGGTTTTTATTCTTAAATTTGTTACAACAAACATGTCGCCAGGTACTATTAATATGGTAGGATTTACAAAATTTTACAGGAGAGCTATTTAAAATTATTATTGTATTGAATATGAGGTGGAGAGTTGTATTATGAAGCTAATTCAACAAAGATGTTTTAACTATGTTAATAGAATCCGGTAGTAATTATCCCCTAGTAGTGAGAGTGTACTGTAAATGAAATAATTGCTTCAATTTTAATGAGAGATGTTTTAGAAATAATTGTCCTTAACTTATTATCTCCATCCAAATTGAACAATAAATAAAGAATGTCCATTGTCCGTAGATATTTTGTGGTCGGTGTTGTTTTATAAAAAAAATCGGATTGCTTGTTTTTGTTTTAAAGAAAATAATTTGCACCTAAACATTTTTAAGTATACATAATTGATTTAAAAATTAGGTCAATATGTAGTGAAAGTTTATATAATATTATTCTTTTATAAAATATATTTATTTGAATTTTGTTAAATAATAGTCGATGTTACAGGATTACGGACGTTGTGCGTGTTCCGCGAAACACGGTGTGTAAGTAGGTACTATTCAATTAGGTTGTTGTATGCATCCCTAAGATTTTCCAACGAAGAGTAGATAATAACAATTACATAAATCATTTTTATTTATAATTAAATGCGTATTTTTGAATGGTACCGAAAAAAGGAATTAGTGATGTAATTTTTGAGATTATGCTATTAGGGAGGTTTAGATGTCGATAACTGTAGTGCGTTCCTCACTTCTCGCGGTGTGTAGATATCGATGTTTGCTCTGGGATTTTAGTAGTGTCTATATTCTCTTATATGCCCTAAGTGTATTAGTTTTAACGTCTCATTGTTAGAATTTAGTATTTAAAAGATAAAAAGTAATATTTCGTTCGTAAAATATGCGAGAATATGCAGCAATGTTGGGGTCCCTCGGGGTCGTTGTAAAGCCCATCCCTTTAATAATTAAATAATCTAATTAATTGCCGTTCTTTATGTAATATAAATTTAATATTTTATAGAAAATTTAATAAAATATAATCTAAAAGAGCTATTTCAACATTTGCACTATTAAAATTATTGCCAAGTTTTTTTTGCATGTAATTTTTAAGCGTTGACTGAAACCTCTGAAACAAAATTTTCTTTATCACAATTTCATAGCTTTAGTAGCTTTGTTTTGTAGACTATTTAAACGAACATTCCGTGTAGCATTTTTATTAATAGGAAAATTATATAGGAACGTTTTGTTTGTAAGACTAAAGTGCATTTTTTTAAATGAATGAATTACTGGCCCTATTAGACCGGCTCAATGTTTAGACGTTATAGTTATTGCTTGTAACTTTAATAAATCAATAAATAAAGTTAGGTATAATATACTTTTTGTTAAAGCAGTTAAAGGTACAATATAGTCAGTGTTCTTATTTCTCTGTCTTCTTCTTAATAAGTATGTGAGTGTAATAGAGACAGAAGTTGATATAATAGCTTCGAACATTGCGATACATTTCTTACTTATAGCAAGTTATACCTCTATGCTTTATAAAACACGTTGTTGCATGATTTTTATCCAAAACATGCTATTGTTGGGAGTAGTTGGTCAATACTGGACACGGTTGGTCATCGATAGTCGTCAATAGTCATTGTTGGTCATCGACAGCTGTTGTTAGTCATCAATAGCTGTTGTTGGTCACCAATGGCCATCGTTAGCCAGTTAACACAATACTTGCATTCGTCGTGGCATCGTACTGTATTGTATGACATTCTTTTGAAAAGGATCAATTTTAGACATATTTTGAAAGAGTTATAATAGGACCCAATGTAGGTTTTATTTTTAGCATTAAGCTGAACATGTGCTGTGTTTTGTTTTAATTACATAATTGTTTATTTTAAAATAATTTTCTTGAGTAGATTTTTTATTAATTTATATTTATTGCAGTTATTTTACAAGTGGTTATATTATGAGCTTCGTATTTTTAAATACACATAGGTATATATTTTTTAATTTATAATGACGCATGTAGAGAGAATTATTTTCGGCAAATTATGTTTTAATTAGAATCGAAATTGTTAAATATATATTTTTTTTGTGATAAGAAATATGTAGGCAGCTACTTTGTGGCTTCGAATGTGTTACAAGTACTCACAAATCTAGTTTTAAATTTTTAACAACAAGAAAAAAAAATATCGACACATACTAACTAGGCTTGTGGGTAGTGGTTTCATGAAAAGAGATTTCAACTTTCTAAATATTTAGTTCATCTTTAGTGAATTTTTTTGCTAAGTAGCAAATTCAAGTCAGATAATGCTATCATTATTAATAAATGTATGATAAAATCTAGTGTTTTATTTACCTTAGCGCATGTGTCATTTATCCTATTATGATTTTATTCAAATTCTATAATAATTGGTTTCTATATTTTTCATAAATAAATATATAATTTTTTTTTTTGCGGTTTTTTGGTCTCAAGTCTTTATACAATATATGTTTTGGAATTGTGGTTTTAATGCGTTCGGAGTAGTCTACCGCTTAGCTCTATGTATCGCTGAAAATATTTTTGAAAGTTGTGAAAACTTCTGCTTTCATTTTATAATCGATTTAAAAACCAAATAACAAAGACAATAAGCAGTAAATATAAATTCGGTTGTAATGCGATAAATTAAAACAATTACCTATAGATTTTGTCTTTAAAAAGACTGCGATATTACATTTATTAAGTAGCGGGTGTCACCGCGGTGGGCGGCGTAGTACGGAGACTGGTACCGCACGAATAGTATGGTTTGCATGAAAATATAAAATATTGTATTTATGTGAAGTAGATAGTAAATATAATACAAAATCGTTCGTCGCGTCTGCCTGCCCTGAACGGAAACTGTAGCGAGTTTTATGTCGATTTATGGAGTTAGGAGAATCATAAGGAGGAATTATTCGTTAGTCTTTTAATTAGTTTTTTCGATCTATATAGGTTGGCGTAAGTTAATTTGAATACGTACCGATTAATATATTTTAACGCCTGATGAAAGTTATATAGCAATTGTGTGACTAGCTAAGAAAATTTTGTTTTATTGAACAAAAACTTGTTTCTCACTAAAGTACATACAACTTAATACATATATTCTGGTGCCGGTACGGTCGGTACCAACGTCGTTGTCACAAAGGAGACATCGTTTCTAAATGGCCTATATCTGAACTTGCGTGACTTGCCATTTTACAGCCATCGCTATTTCTACGACTTATACATTCTTGCCTGTCTCCCGACGAGCGGCACACAAAGACGAACTGAAAATGTTAATTTTAAAATAAAATGGACCAAGCTAGCACTTCGTCGTCGAATCAAGACCCTAGATTTGATTTCATAGGTTCTTACGCGGTAAAATCGTTGAAATTAAAACCGGAAAAATGGTCTCGTGTGTTAGGAATAGAAGAACATCGGTCGACTTTAAAAGATTTTGTGGACAAACCGCATCCTTTATTATTGGTTGTGGTGTTAACGCACGCAGCACAATTAGTTCCAGTGATATCATTTCCTTGTTACCTAAAGAATAAAGCAGTTTATTACGTGAAGAAGAAACCAGATGTCGTGCCTCGAGAGAATTGTGCTGATATGGTCATATTTGGTAAGACATATTAAGTTAGATATACAATGAAGTCACCAGAAACGGCATTATTAGACCAGTTGACTAATGCGTTTTAGTCAGTCACAAGTAAGTACTCTTTGTGGCACGATGCATTTCTCTTAATGTACAATAGGTTTATTAATCTTAACACAATCTTTTATTTGCCTACTAACGCAGACTGAAGATAGATATCAACCCAAAATGCCATCTCAGGATAGTACCACTTTCGACACAGCGGAGGTGACTATTGCCTACAAACATATCTATGTTGCCATAATCGTCTCCGCTCGTAGACTTATTCTAGGCTATCATAAAGGAAGTAGCTATACCTGTCTATAAAAGTTTTATTCTCAATGAAAAAGATTTGAGTATATAGTCTATGTAATATTTATGTACGTAGGTGACCTTGCCCCAAGACTCATTGATCAACTAGCAGCATTGGTAGATGAGGTGTTCGTGCCTTTGCTATCAAATCCGCTTAATCATGAAGGCTGGCCGTTGGTCGTTTCTCAAGATATCCTAAAACAAATTCATAGTTTAAAGAGTACTGTTTATGAGGTTAGTATCTTTTCCAGGTTTTAAGTCATTTAGGGGTAGGCAGAGAATGAATTTTTCCTTAATTATAACCCCAGTTTACCAGTTTTACAAAAAAAAGTCGCATTGGGTAGTCATTTGACCCATAGACATTTCTAAAGATTTTGCCGCCTTCCTAATGTTAAATACTTGAAGTTATTTTAGATTACTTATTTCTTACAGTAGACTTGACTTACTGGTCCTAAAGTCATATTTAAAAAACCTCTATGATTTAGGTAAAAGGTAAAGTGAGTGGTCAGACAGTATTACCAATGCCAGTAGGAGTAGAATTAGTGCATGAAGCAGAAAAAGGTCTTTTAAGAGGAGAAGAAGTAGATCTCTATTTAAAAAGCGCGATAGAAGGCGTTGTCATAAAATGGGCACAGCAGATAAACGATGTAATGATGGATGACTCATCACAAGCCTTCCAAAATGGACAAAATCCTTTACCTAGTGCTGGTAGGTTTACAATGAAATTGGTAGCGATTGTAGATTAGGTATTAGGCTCTTAAAATAAAAATAAAAGGAACATACTACATATAACTAAAAAAGAACCAAATAAATATATAAACTAAATTAAACAAACTAAAAGAGATGTAGATATATATTTTTATTAAACGCAAAATTTCTCAAATCTTATACCTGTCTAATATGAGACTAGATTAGACTAATATATTTTTATATCTTGATGTTTATGTCGTAGTTATGGAAATAAAAGTCCAGAACACAAAGAGTATTGTATTACGTATTAATTCGTATTTATGAATTAATAACTAATAGTAACTTATTACCTCTAAAAAATATATTTTCAATATGTAAATTACTCAAAAAAAAAAAAACAATTGATTTTTAAATTAGGATAAAATGAATATCACATTCTTAAATTAAAAAATATACACCATATTTTTATAACGAATCAAACAGTTGATTATCTTATGTTATTTGATTTTTTCTACTACTATTCCAGAATTGACATTTTGGAAATCAAGATTAAGTAATTTAAATAATATTTATGATCAACTGCGCAGCGACAGAGTTAGGTGTATGGCGGTCATACTGGAGAAGACGACATCTGCTTATTATCCATGTTTTAGTAGATTATTCAAGAATATTGTTTCCGGTAAGTTTTTATACATGGCGTAAACTCTACATAGCGATATGTGAAGAGATTTTACGGCGTTATTGATAGTTGTCGTTAAATGGAGAGAAGGGTATTGCTAAAAAGTATGAAGAACGTACACAGCTGCGGTTTTTATTAATTTTGCAACATGCAAAGTACTGTTTATTGCATAATAATGATATATTGTTGTCGTTATTTAGAGTGTGTGCCATTGTATGGATAACGACTTAAACCAATCAATTTCGAAGTTTTAGTTAGTTTGTCGTTAAATGGTGAACTGTATTTTAATATAGAATTTTTGAGTAATAAACATTACACAAAATTTTTGTGTTAGAAAGAGTGGCATTCAGACAGATTACCATTTAACTTTGGAACCTGGGTATAACAAAAAGAAATTGCCTTATCGATATAGATGTAGGTATATACATAATTGATATCGAATATTTCAGCATTAGCGGAAGCAAGGGAAATTAACCATTATTTAAAGGCATTAGTGAAGCACTTCCAATCATTAGAGGAAACAGATTTTACCGAATGCCAACCATTGTTTCGACCTTTATTCCACATTATTTGCTTAATTTGGCGAGATTCCAAATATTATTGCAGTTCTTCTAAATTGATGGTTTTGTTAAAGCAAATTGCTAATCTGCTGATATACCAGGTACGTGGACGGATGTGTGCAATCATATGAATTTTTATCATCTACTAAAATCAACACTTTGAAGAGTTACCTGTCAAGCTTTCAGCATAAAAAAGTTGCTTTTCATAATGGATTGCGTTTTACCTTAATCGGTAAATCTCATCGGACTATTAAAAGTTAAAACATTGTTACACATTAGTTGGATATCTTATAGATAAAACAGGTTGAACAATGAATATCAATTTATATATATTCGTACGTATATAATAGGATTACAATGCCCCTATACAGGAGTTAAATCAAATTGATTGTAATAATTTATTTTATTTATATTTATTTTGATGAGTAAAAACGCTCTATTAAAGCCCAATTACTAAAGTGAATAAATAAAATAAAATGAAGGTGCATTATATAGGAATTACGTACTTTCTACAGATATATTTTTTTCAGGCTAAAAAATGTCTAGACCCAAGCACTTTATTTCATAGCGACATTGATGAAGCGACACAAAGAATTCAGCTCACAATAGATATACTAAAGAAGTTTCGAGAGACGTTCGATTATTTCAAAGAAAAACTTCCAAAATATTTCGAAGGCAGAAATGTCATACCATGGACGTTCCATCCAAACATTGTTTTCGAAAGAATGTACAAATTTTTGGACAGACTTAACACAATCCAATGGTTTTTTAAAACTGTGCTTGAATTTAATAAGTTGGAAAAAATTGAAATTGGGGGTATGAAGGGTAGAGTTTTGAGTGGACAAATAAGAGAAATCTCAGGCGAGTTTGAATCTTATTTCCATAGTTTTGCTTCAAAATCTTACGACGTTTTGGATCCTGATGACGGCAGATTCGAAGAAGACTTCAAAGACTTCCAAGATAGTATTGTTGATTTGGATTTAAAACTGTCTACAGTTTTGGCTGAATCTTTTGACAATTGTTCTACTTTGGAAGCAATTTTTAAAGTAAGTAATGGAAAAAAACAAAACATGAAGTGATTTTGTTATTATTCAAATCTTAATTTTCAGTTAATTGACATCGTTGGGTCTGTACTCGACCGACCACTTATTAAAAATGAATTTACAGCTAAATACACTGAAATTTTAATTATGTTGGAAGAAGAGATATTAATTTGTGAAGTGAGTGTGCGCAAATTACTTTGAAATGTTAAATCGTTTAGACATAACTCAACTAAGTTCAATTTATAGGAATTATTTAATGAACAAAGTCATCGTTTCGAGAAGTATGGTCACATGGAGGTTGATGCGTATCTACCTCCCGTAGCGGGTGGACTATTGTATATGACAACGCTTGCAACAAGAATAACTAGGCCTATCGTTTGTTTCCGGAATTTGCCACATCCGTAAGTACCGCAGGGTGGGGCAAATTGCGAAACCAGATTATAGGTCAATTTAGACGAAAGGAAGAATGAAGCCATAAGCTGTGAATTAAATGCATAAATAAAATAAGTATATAGAAGAAAATAATGGTAATGTACAATTGTTTGTTTAAACATATACATTGTTTTGTTAATGAATTCGCTTTTCATATATTCAAAACTATTGACCAAATTGTAATAATAATATAATCTTTAACACTAGGATTAAGGAGTCAGAGGAAGCAATAAAATTATTTACAAAGTACGATAAATTAATGGAAAATATAAATGAATTCAAGAAAAGATATTTCAATGATTGGACTGCCACTATTTCCAAGCAAATTGATGCTAAGATTCATAACACAATACTTGCTAGACAAGGGTCTGACTTGGTATTGAATTTTAGTCCAGTGGTTAGTATAATTTAATAAACTGTAATCCTTTACATGGTAAATGCTAACCTAAATTACTTTCCTAGCTTCTAGACATTTTAAAAGAAGTTCACCACCTCAAAAGCAATCCAGAAATTGCTGACAATTTACCGAAAGAGAGTAAAGAATTCTTTGAAAAACAAGAAACTTTTAGACAATATCGTATAAATTTAGGCATAACTATAGATTGGTATAATCAAATTAGGAAGAATAGCCAAAAAGTTGAGTTTGATCTAGTTGAAGACGAAATTAAAGCAATTGATCAGAGAATTGAAATGGGACAAAATCAATTAAACTGGACTTCACCGGGTAATATTAGATTTGCTAAAACTGCAGATCAATAAAACTGTAAATACTCTTTTGATGTATGTTTTTAGATTTATGGAATTACCTGCAAGAACTTCATACATTGGTGGGTAATTTATTTCAACGCATGTCAAAGATTCAGGATAATTTAAAGGAAATGAAGACGATTATGAATGGGTGGACTACACAGCCCCTTTTTGAACGTAAAGACGGAAAGAAGGTATTTGATAATTATTAAATAAATAAATAAATAAATAAATTCTTTATTGCAAAAAAACAGTAATATTTGTTTATGCATAGGCGAGCTTAATGCCATTATTGCCACGAACTCTGATTTGTTTGGTGTTTTTAATCGCGTTTCACTGTTTTAGGATACGCTGTTAAGTCTTGAAGAGCGTAATGATAAAGCAACTAAACGTTATAATGATATCCAAACAACAGCTGACAGAATCAAATTTCTATTAAAAGAAAATATGGAATTGTTTAATATGCAAGAAAATCAAGACAGTAGCATTTGGTTAAATTATGTTTCGTTTATTGATAATATGATTGAGGAGTCACTTTTCAAAGCTATTGCTTGCAGGTAACTTTATGTATTATTGCTATTTCGACAAAAATAAGATGAGTTACTTCAGATACAGGGCACTCATACGGTGAATACTATTGATTTTTTAATTTCAGCTTGGGGTATATTTGCGAACATATGGACCCTAAAAACAAATTAGCTCCACTATTTCAAGCGCAACTAGAACTCCTTGAGCCCGACATGGTGTTTGTCCCATCTTTAGTACCAACGGATAAAAAAGGTTTTAAAGCAATTATAAGTAGTTTAATAGACGATATTTTCAAAATGGCGACTTTAGTTGAAAGAATTGATCCGAGACACGAGGAGTCATATGAAGTTCAAATAATTGCTAATGAAGATATTACTGAAATGAAGGATGATGTTTTGAATGGAATTGATAAGGTAATTATTGTTAAATTACTCAAACTATTTAATTAAATTATTATTACATTTCTGTTTATTGTACATCTAGGTTATAGATGACGCAAATGAATTCTGTAAAAGCTTCGAAAACTATTCATATTTATGGCTCGAAGAAAGGGATAGCATAATGGAAATGTTTTTAACTTACGGTAGAATTTTGAGCGCTGATGAAATGGACAAAATGGGTGTAGATGGTAACGTTGCACCACCACACTGCGCACCCAAAATGGAGGCGTTTAGGGAACAAATTGATCAATATGAGAACCTTTTTATGGATATTGAAGATATGGAATCTTATAAAGTATTCAATTGCTGGTTTCAGGTAAAAAAACACACAAATTTATTCATTTATTTCAGAGTAAGTTTCAATTAAACTTTTCTTAATTTTTAGGTGGACGTCAGACCATTTCGGCAAAACTTACTCAATACTACTCGTAAATGGGGAAATATGTATAAAGAGCATCTTGTTAATAATGTTACATCAAGTTTAAGTGACTTGAGCAACTTTATTCGTGAAGCTGATGAAGGTAACACTGCTACCAATTCTAGAGTTTCCTAAATATGAATATTTTCGACGAGAAACTGTTAAAGCAAATTTTTACATCAAATTATACATTACACAAAAGAGTCAGTTTGAATCTTATTCGAGTCAAGTTTATAAATCACACAATACGGTTCTTTCATGATTTTTTAGGGTTACTCCAGCCAGTACCAGAAGGAGATTATCAAGCATTAGTGACTGTCATGGGTTACCTGATGAATGTAAAAGATAGAACGGTCACTACAGATGACATGTTCCAACCGTTAACAGAGACGATTGAACTATTGAAGTTTTACGATATGGATATTCCCGAAGAAGTTAATGTACTTCTTCAGGTACACTATATGTTTTTACTTTAGTATTATTATTAATTTGATATTTATTATTAATTATTAAAATCAAACTAAAGGAACTACCAGAACAATGGCAAACCACCAAGAAACTGGCAATAACTGTAAAACAACAGGTAGCTCCATTACAAGCAGCCGAAGTCACTTGTATAAGGAAGAAAATTTCCACATTCGATATGCATATTACTTACTACAGAGAAGTTTTTAAACGATATACTGTAAGTAATTCATACAAATTATTACGTTGATATTTCCTGATATAGAAAGTAAACAACTAATATAGACGCAAAATTGAATTTTCTCTCCAATACAGTTCTTCCGTTTTGACTGCGAAGATCCATACTTCGTGATGTCAAAAGTAGACCACGAGCTCCTGCATTTAGAGAATGAAATGAAAAGCATTCAAGAATCAGGATCTTTATTTGAAGTTACTGTACCAGAGTTTAAACTACTAAGACAATGTCGAAAGGAATTGAGGATGTTGAAGGTAAATTTGGGTCTTAATATTTCAGAAGTAAAATAGACGTTACATGAGATGTTAGAGCTTAATAACCATTACAGCAATTATGGGATTACGCATTCATTGTTAAAACAAGCATAGAAGATTGGAAAACAACTCCATGGAGAAAAATTGATGTTGAAAATATGGATATTGAGTGTAAGAAGTTTGCTAAAGAAATTCGACTTCTTGATAAAGAAATGAGAAGGTTTGTTGATAGTTAAGATATAGCGTAAATAATGTGGTAGGTAAATAATAAAGGTAATGAAACTTGGTATTAATTCAACTTTCATCTGATGTCAAAGCACAGAAAGGTTAATTAGGCTATTTATTTATATTAGACCCACTAAGTTTTACAACTGAAAGTGACGGACGGCCTTAAGGTAGTATATTGTGTTAATAATAGAGATGAGTCTACCTAATTCTTATAAATATTATGTTTACAGTTGGGATACCTATGTAAATTTAGAAGCTACAGTTAAAAATATGCTGACATCTCTAAGGGCTGTTGGAGAACTCCAAAATCCAGCAATTAGAGAACGCCATTGGGATCAACTTATGAGAAGCACCAAGGTATTATTTAGGCCTGTACAAAGCTTAATTTTAAGTGGAATAATGTTGTAAATATTTTACTAATCAATATGTAAATAAATCGAATGGTTTGATGTTGTCTTGCTCTGTTCTAACTGGTCATGAAAGAAACGCATGCGATTGTGGCATTGTTCGTATGAGATGCATGTGGGATACGATTTGTAAATAATTGGAATGCGGTTCGTTGTAAATAATATTGATTAAGCTTTGATTGATATGGATTTGTTTGTCAGCCTTCTCATGGACACTGATATGTGAAATATGAATGTAAATAATATTTATGATCCACAGAGCTTAGCTGCATTACCACCTGAACTCACTGTAAGTATCAAGCAATGGATGTTTTTAGTTGACAGAATGAAACATGCCTGCTGTTTATACATATACAAATACTATTTGACTATTAAAAAGCACGGATTGGATTTAATGCACGTTATTTTTCTGAATGTAAATAAATTATTACGCGTATTTTAGGAAACAAAAGTTTATCATTGTTTTTTTAAATGCAAATAGGTCAGAATAGTCATGGATACAAACACGACTTTAGCAGATTTGTTAGCTTTGAATCTCCATGAATGTGAAGAGGAAGTTAAAAATATAGTGGACAAAGCAGTGAAAGAAATGTCGATGGAGAAAATACTAAAAGATCTTAATCATACTTGGAGCTCGATGGAATTTGAGCAGGAGATACATCCACGAACTGGGTGTGTGTTGTTAAGAGCCAGTGAAGAACTTATTGAAACTTTAGAAGAGAATCAGGTAAAGAACCAGAACTAACTGAATTTCGTAATGGTTAGGTGTAATTTAAACATGTAAAAAGAAATGTAAGAGTAAGTAATCAAGTTGTTATTGTATTATATATTACGGAAACCTTTGTGTTCAAATATCTCAATCTTCTCGTTTTTAATTGGATAGAACTACAAAAATCTTATATTCAAAGTAAATTAAAATAAAACCAATCAAAACGGAACCCTCTATAGATCTGTCACCTTTCGCAGGTTCAATTACAAAATTTGATAACATCAAAATTTATAGCACATTTCTTGGAAGAAGTATCAGGTTGGCAACAAAAGTTGTCAATAGCTGATCAAGTAATTACAGTTTGGTTTGAAGTTCAACGAACTTGGACACATTTGGAGAGCATATTCATGAGTTCAGAAGATATTAGAAAGCAATTGCCCGATGATTCTGCTAGATTTGATAGAATTGATACAGAATTCAAGGTAACATAACTTATTGCTAGATTAGTTTAAAATCTAAGTATATAACTTTTTTTTAAATAAAATTAATATATATGCCATTTTCCAGTTCATCTCGGAAGAAATGTCAAAAACTCCAAATGTAGTAAAAGGTACAAATAAGGAAGGATTAGTGGATAAACTTGACGGTTTACAGAAAGATCTAATTATTTGTGAAAAAGCGTTGGCTGAATATTTAGAAACAAAAAGATTGGCTTTCCCAAGGTTTTATTTTGTATCTTCGGCTGATTTATTAGATATATTGTCTAATGGAAATCAAGCAGAATTAGTCATCAAGTCAGTTATTTACTTTATTTTTTAAATTATATAACATTGGACAACAAAACTATAATCAATAATTTTTTTAGACATTTGACAAAATTATTTGATTCTATGGCGAAATTAAAATTCATTGAGAGCTCTAAACCTGAAGAAAAAATTGCTGCAGGTATGATTGCTAAGGATGGTGAATATGTGCCGTTTCATGGTACATGCGACTGTACTGGTCCTGTAAGTATATTTGCATCTTTTTCAAGGAGTAATGGCAAACTTTAATGAATCTATAACGGCATTAATCTTCAGGTCGAAATTTGGTTGAATCGTCTACAAGATATAATGAGATCAACTATAAGACAATATTTTGGTGAAGCAATTGTATCTTATGAGGAAAAACCTAGAGAGCAATGGTTGTTTGATTTCATGGCACAAGTATCCTTATGTGGCTCTCAAATTTGGTGGACGACCGAAGTTAATATGGCATTTGCTCGATTAGAAGAGGGTTATGATAATGCTCTGAAAGATTACTATAAGAAACAGGTTAGTTACAGTACTATATCTATAATGAATGTACGTAGAATAGTTCTTCATATTGATTTATTTTTGCAACAGGTAGCACAACTAAGTACCCTAATTTCGTTGCTAATTGGAGAGTTAACGAAGCTGGACCGCCAGAAAATTATGACTATATGCACAATAGATGTACATTCGAGAGATGTGGTTAGTAAAATGATTCAAGGAAAAGTGGAAGCCGGATCTGCATTTCAATGGCAATCACAACTTCGACACAGGTTTCATATAATTATTATTAGATATTTCTAAGAGTGGCACTGCCAATGATAATATACCGTTACTAATTACAGGTGGGATGAAAAAGAATTTGATTGTTTTGCTAACATTTGTGATGCTCAATTTAGATACAGTTACGAATATTTAGGTAACACACCACGATTGGTTATAACACCATTGACAGATAGGTGTTATATTACTCTTACGCAGGTAATTTGTTAAATTTTTAGTAGCAACTCAACAGATGTTTAATTTAAAATTTGCGTCTCTTATTTCAGTCGTTGCATTTGATAATGGGCGGTGGACCAGCTGGTCCAGCTGGAACTGGTAAAACAGAAACAACGAAAGATTTAGGCAGAGCTTTGGGAATTATGGTGTACGTTTTCAATTGTTCAGAACAAATGGATTATCAGGTGATTAAAACGAATTCGAGTATTTCGCATATTAAAAGGTTATGAAGTATAACAATTGTCGTTTTGTTTAGTCTTGCGGAAATATTTACAAAGGACTGGCTCAGACCGGTGCTTGGGGATGTTTTGATGAATTTAATAGAATCTCTGTTGAGGTACTATCTGTTGTGGCTGTACAAGTGAAGTCTGTTCAAGATGCAATAAGGTATGAATTTAATAAAAATGGATAGAAATGGAAAATGTATTGGTTAAGTAAATATTACGTCATTTTAATTAATTAATAAACTTTTATCAGGGATAAGAAAACTACTTTCAATTTCATGGGAGAAATGATAGCCTTAGTGCCATCAGTTGGAATATTCATAACAATGAATCCTGGATATGCTGGTAGAACAGAGCTACCAGAAAACTTGAAAGCACTTTTTAGACCATGTGCAATGGTGGTTCCAGATTTTGAACTTATTTGTGAAATCATGTTAGTAGCCGAAGGTTTCCAAGAAGCTAAAATATTGGCAAGGAAATTTATCACCCTTTACACACTCTGTAAAGAATTATTATCGAAACAGGATCATTATGACTGGGGTTTAAGAGCAATAAAATCTGTACTTGTAGTAGCTGGTTCGTTAAAGGTAAGATTTATTTTAATTTATTATTATTATGAATAAATAGAGTAATTCTATGTAACCTCATTGCTTTTAGCGCGGTGATCCAGGTAGACCTGAAGAAGAAGTCTTAATGAGAGCCTTACGTGACTTTAATATTCCAAAAATAGTCACAGATGATATGCCAGTCTTCATGGGCCTAATTGGTGACTTATTCCCTGCTCTCGAAGTTCCACGTAAACGTGATTTGGAATTTGAAAGAACTGTCAAACAAGCCGCGATGGATCTTTCTTTGCAACCAGAAGATAATTTCATTTTAAAAGTTGTTCAATTGGAGGAACTTTTAGAAGTCCGTCATTCAGTATTTATTGTAGGTAATGCTGGAACTGGGAAAACGCAAGTTTGGAAAACGTTATTCAAAACATATCAAAATCTTAGAAAGAAACCTCTGTTTAACGACTTAAATCCAAAAGCTGTAACAAATGATGAACTATTTGGAATTATTAATCCAGCAACACGTGAATGGAAAGATGGTTTGTTTTCCGTCATAATGCGAGACCAAGCCAATTTAGTTGGTGAGAATCCGAAATGGATAGTTTTGGATGGAGACATCGATCCTATGTGGATAGAGTCTTTGAATACTGTCATGGATGATAATAAAATTTTAACGTTAGCAAGTAATGAAAGAATAGCTTTAACGCCTACAATGCGATTAATGTTCGAAATTTCTAATCTACGTACTGCGACCCCAGCTACTGTTTCAAGGGCTGGTATTTTATACATTAACCCACAAGACTTAGGTTGGAATCCTTACGTAACTAGTTGGGTTGAAACAAGAAAAATACCCGCAGAGAAATCAAACTTAGTTATGCTTTTTGACAAGTATATACCATCTTGTTTAGAGACGGTTCGCGTGAGGTTTAAAAAAATTACACCTATTGCGGAAATGGCTCATATACAAATGTTATGTCACCTTTTACACTGTTTATTGATACCGGAACATACCCCACCTGATTGTCCGAAGGAATGGCATGATATTTATTTTGTATTTGCATGTGTTTGGGCATTTGGATCTGCTATGTTTCAGGATACGGCCATAGACTATAGAGTTGGTAAATATTGAAAATACACAATTTAATAAGATCTTTAAATGAAAGAGTATTATTATGCAAAAATATGTTTCAGAATTTACAAAATGGTGGGTAAATGAATTTAAAACCGTTAAATTCCCGGTGGGTGGTACTGTATTTGATTATTATATTGACACAGAAACCAAACAATTCACACCTTGGACAGAGAAAGTGCCAAAGTTTGAATTGGACTCAGATATTCCTCTTCAGGTACCAGTTATATTATTACTACTACGTCTTAATTTCATTAATTCATCTATTAAAATCATTTACTTACTAATTTCCAGGCAGTACTAGTACCGACCTCAGAAACAGTAAGAATAAGATTCTTCTTAGACTTACTAATGAAAAACAAACATCCAGTGATGCTGGTAGGTGGCGCTGGATGCGGTAAAACTGTTTTAGTCAACGAAAAGCTTCAAAGCTTATCAGAAAATTACGCAGTCCAATCTGTACCATTTAACTTCTACACGTCATCAGAGATGTTGCAGAAAGTTCTAGAAAAACCCCTCGAGAAGAAAGCTGGACGGAATTATGGGCCACCGGGGAATAAAACTTTAATTTACTTTATTGATGACATGAATATGCCCGAAGTAGACACTTACGGAACAGTACAACCCCACACATTAATTAGACAACACTTGGATTATAATCATTGGTATGACCGAACCAAATTAACTTTAAAAGATGTACACAACACTCAATACGTATCATGCATGAATCCAACGTCGGGAAGCTTCACAATAAATCCGCGACTTCAGAGACATTTCTGTGTATTCGCTATTAGTTTCCCAAATGCAGAGGCCCTCAACAGTATTTATCACTCTATTTTAAGCCAACATCTCGCTAATCCTGAACTTCGCATTAATCCTTTAGTGGCGAAATTTTCACGTAAGTATTGAAAATGGAGTTATGAGAAAAAGTTTTGATTATGCAAAGATTATTTGAATTGTTAATTTCAGCTAATATTGTCACTGCGTCGATTGCTCTTCACAATAAAGTGAGCCAAGTATTTTTACCGACCGCTATTAAGTTTCATTATATTTTTAATTTGAGAGATCTTTCAAATATATTCCAGGTAAGATAAAATTTCAAAGCTTTTCGGAATTCAAATATATATTTATTATTTTTTAACGAAAACTCACCTCTTACAGGGGCTACTGTTCAGTACAAATGAATGTTTGGAGAATCCAAGCGATATAATCCGCTTGTGGTTACACGAAACTCATAGAGTTTATGGTGATAAACTGACTGAGGACAAAGATATAGATGCATTTCTTAAAATGCAGGTTGATATTTGTAAAAAGAACTTTGAGGTAAGTCTAATATACTGTAAAACTTTGCGCTTGATGTCAGATGGCTGTTGCATGAGATGACAGTTAAGTATGTAGAAGCTAAGTTAAAGGGTGCTCCGTTAATCATTAAAAATATAATTTTAGGATATTGACGAAGGAATTGTATTTGAACGTCCAAATATTTATTGTCATTTCGCTGGTGGCATTGGAGAACCCAAATATATGCCCATAGCTGATTGGAAGCAATTGAATAAGCTGTTAACCGAAGCTATGGCGAGTTATAATGATCTCATATCTGCAATGAAACTTGTGCTTTTCGAAGATGCTATGATGCACATATGCAGAATAAACAGAATTTTAGAAAGTCCACGAGGTAGTGCCTTATTAGTCGGTGTGGGTGGCTCGGGAAAGCAATCCTTATCTCGATTGGCTGCGTTCATATCAAGTTTAGAAGTCTTACAAATTCAATTGAAAAAGGGTTATGGTGTCTCTGATTTGAAGGTAATACTATATGTTTATAATTTAGTTAAAGTTACGTATAATTGACCTGGTGTTAAATCTTTGTTTCAGAATGAATTGTCAGGTTTATACATTAAGACAGGTCTCAAAAATGTTGGAATAATGTTTCTAATGACTGACGCTCAAGTGGCAAATGAACAATTTTTGGTATTAATAAATGATTTATTAGCTTCTGGGGAAGTTGCTGATCTATTTCCTGATGATGAAGTTGAAAATATCATTGGTGGAGTCAGAAATGAGGTAATTTTGATTGTATTTATTTATAATATATTTAGTTCAATGTAGACAATGTCCTTATAGTTTCTACTGTGGCATTTGCTTGTATAAATATGTTATCAGGTCAAAGGTGCAGGATTGCCAGATACAAGGGAAATTTGTTGGAAATTCTTCATAGATAGAGTAAGAAAACAACTGAAAGTCGTATTATGTTTTTCGCCCGTTGGGTCTACTTTAAGAGTTAGATCTAGAAAATTTCCCGCTTTGATTAATTGTACTTCAATTAATTGGTTCCACGAATGGCCGCAAGAAGCGCTTGTTTCTGTGTCTATGAGATTTTTGGAGGAGTTGAAAGTTCTACCGGTAGGTATTTCAATATGTGACCTTAATGTGAGTGTTATATTCAAACTGTAAAATATAAAATGTGTCTTCGTTGCAGGTAACATTAAGAGATTCGATAGCAAGATTTATGGCCTACGTTCACACTTCTGTAAATACAATATCAAAGGCGTATTTGGCAAATGAAAGGAGATACAATTATACAACGCCAAAAAGTTATCTAGAGCAAATAAGTTTATATTCAAAACTTGTTAATAGAAAAACCGATGAGCTACAAGCCAAAATTGTTCGGTAAATTAAATTTTTTAATTCATAAAACTTCCAACGAACAAATGCTTACGATTTATTCACTTTTAGTTTAGAAAATGGTCTAGAGAAGTTAAGAAGCACAGCTTGTCAAGTTGACCAATTAAAGGAAAAATTGGCACTACAAGAAATTGAATTGCAACAGAAAAACGAAGCTGCAGACAAACTTATTGAAATTGTTGGAATTGAAACTGCTAAGGTCCAAAGTGAAAAAGCTTTAGGTGAAAATCAATAATGATAAAAGAGTACTTAGATATAATTGACTATTTCTAACATTTACACTGTTACAATTTACAGCTGACGAGGAGGAAGAGAAGGTTGCGATAATAGCAGAAGAAGTATCAAAGAAGCAAAAGGATTGCGAAGAAGACTTAATCAAAGCAGAACCAGCGCTCGTAGCAGCCCAAGAAGCCTTGAATACGTTAAACAAAGCTAATTTAACTGAGTTAAAATCGTTCGGTTCTCCTCCTGGAGTTGTAACTAATGTCACTGCAGCTGTAATGGTTTTATTGGCTCCAGGTGGTAAAATCCCGAAGGATAGGAGTTGGAAGGCTGCTAAGGTATTTTTAAAAGCGTATAATCTCAATACTTAGCTTTTTCTTTATTTGTATTTTTCTTTTCTTTAGGTAACCATGGCTAAAGTGGATTTATTTTTGGAATCGCTTATTCATTATGATAAAGAAAACATTCATCCGGATGTTATAAAAGCTATACAACCTTATTTAAAAGATTCTGAGTTTGAACCAGGTTTGCAAAACAATTGTTTTAAATATTCAAGATATCCAGAGGCTTGTACTGTAACTAATATTCCAGAGTTTGTAAAATCTAAATCGGCAGCAGCAGCAGGTTTATGTGCATGGGTAATTAATATCATTAAATTCTACGAAGTGTTTTGCGATGTTGAACCTAAAAGGAAGGCACTGGCAGCTGCTAACGCCGAACTCGCTGCAGCTACCGAGAAGCTGAAATGCATTAAATCTAAAGTAGCTGTAAGTACTCGTATTTATTTAATGTCTTTAATAATTTAGTTATATATCGAAGCATTAGTTGGAGCTTTTTACAATTTACATTCCAGTCCTTAGAGGAGCAGTTAGCAACACTAACAGCGGACTTTGAAAAAGCAACAGCAGAGAAATTAAAATGTCAACAAGAAGCAGATGCTACAAACAGAACCATTCAACTTGCAAACAGACTTGTTAATGGGTTAGCCAGTGAAAATGTGCGGTGGGCGGAAGCAGTTTCTAAGTACGACAACATTCAAATTACTGCTTAAGTGTTCAAAATTACTATTTAACTTTTACCTGTAAACTTGTGTTTTAGCTTCATGCAACAAAGTACAACATTGCCTGGAGACGTTTTATTGGTCTGCGCCTTTATCTCCTATGTTGGTTGCTTTACAAAACAATATCGTCTTGACTTGCTACATAAGAATTGGCTCGTATTTTTGAAAACTCTAGAGGTTTGTAGTTATAACTCCAAAGAAGAATTCTGTTAATATCAGCAATTACATGATAGATTTCTTCTCAGCCTCCAATTCCTATAACAGAAGAATTAGATCCTTTGTCGATGCTAACTGATGATACTACAATAGCAATGTGGCAGAATGAAGGTTTACCTTCTGATAGAATGAGTACTGAAAATGCTACTATTCTTTCTAACTCTGATCGATGGCCGCTTATGATCGATCCTCAAGTAAGCTATTTTTACATTTGTTAATAAATATGTAATTGAATTTAAAATTATAATAAAAATCATAAATCTAAAAATTTTAGCTTCAAGGTGTAAAATGGATTAAACAAAAGTATGGTGAAATTCTGAGAGTTATACGTCTGGGACAAAAAGGATATTTGGATACAATTGAAAAAGCTATTATAAAGGGTGATACGGTGTTACTAGAAAACATTGGAGAGACCGTTGATCCTGTTTTAGATCCTTTGTTGGGGCGTAATTTGATAAAGAAGGGAAAGTAAGAGTTGTCATCCTATAAAAAGTCCTAATCTGAATCTCTATTTCTTAATTTCTATTTGCATTTCAGAGCAATAAAAATAGGAGACAAGGAGGTAGAGTACAGTCAAAATTTTAGACTAATATTGCACACAAAGCTAGCAAACCCGCATTACAAACCAGAAATGCAAGCACAAACGACGCTAGTTAATTTCACAGTCACAAGAGACGGCTTAGAAGACCAACTGCTAGCAGAAGTAGTTAAAGCTGAAAGACCTGACCTCGAAGAACTAAAGGCAGAGCTAACAAAACAACAGAATCAGTTTAAAATACAGTTGAAGGAGCTGGAAGATGATCTACTTTCGAGATTGTCTTCTGCCGGTGAGAATATATTGGGTGATACAGCGCTGGTTGAAAATTTAGAAACTACGAAGAAGACTGCGGCTGATATCGAGAGAAAAGTATTTTGATACAAGTCTATTATTTTTTATTAATATGATCATTTTAATAACTATAGTATGTAACAATTTTCAGGTTGCTGAAGCAAAAATAACTTCGCATCAAATAGATCAAGCTAGAGAATTTTATAGACCTGCAGCTGCAAGGGCTTCTCTTTTATACTTTATTTTAAATGATTTAAATACTATTAATCCTATTTATCAATTCTCGTTAAAGGTAAAACTAATCAATCAATATTAATTATCAAACAAATGAATAGTGCTCCTAATTAATATTTAAAATGTATTGTTTAGGCCTTCAGTGTGGTGTTTCAAAAGGCGATATCAAAGGCAGAACCAGCTGAAGAAGTTAGCCAAAGAATTAAAAATCTCATTGACTGCATAAGCTATTCTGTTTTCCAATATACTTCAAGAGGGCTCTTTGAATGCGACAAACTTATATTTGCTTCTCAAATGACTTTTCAGGTATATTTTTATTCAGTGACCTATTTTCTAGATAATATAAATTTATTGTACAAATATTTATAGGTGTTACTAATGAGCGAGGAACTATCTCCAGTAGAATTAGATTTCTTCCTGCGTTTCCCAATAAAACCGCACGTCACAAGTCCAGTTGATTTTCTTTCTAATCCAAGTTGGGGTGGCATTTGTTCTTTAGCTGGTAAAGATGAATTCCGTAACTTAGATCGTGATATAGAAACTTCCCCTAAAAGATGGAAGAAGATTGTTGAAATGGAATGTCCAGAACGAGAGAAATTTCCGCAGGTAAAGTGAATAAATAATAAGTAATTTACATATTTAATTTGTTACGAATTTGTCTGTGTTTTTGTAGGAATGGAAGAATAAAACTGCAATTCAAAGACTTTGTATGCTGCGAGCATTAAGACCTGATCGAATGACTTATGCTGTCGCGTATGTACCTACTTTAAATGTTACAATGAATAACTGCAATTATACATAATAAAATAAATACTAATGTGTTTTTCTAGTGCTTTTATTGAGGAGAAAATGGGAGCAAAATATGTAGAAAATAGAACTGTAGAATTTAGTAAATCATTCGAAGAGACAAGCCCTTCGACGCCTATATTTTTCATACTTTCACCTGGAGTTAATCCTTTGAAAGATGTCGAAGCTTTAGGTAAAATTATGGGTTTTAATGCTGACGATGGAAACTTTCATAATGTTTCACTCGGCCAAGGCCAAGAAGTGGTAGCAGAACAAGCAATGGATATATCATTTCAAAAAGGCCATTGGGTAGTGTTGCAAAACATACATCTAGTGAAGAAGTGGCTCCCAAATTTGGAGAAGAAAATGGAGAGCTTCGCCTTTGGTGCACACGATGACTTCAGGCTCTTTATGTCCGCGGAACCAGCTAATACTCCCACAGCGCATATAATTCCTCAGGGTATCTTAGAATCGTCTATTAAAATTACAAATGAACCACCAACTGGAATGCAGGCGAACATACACAAAGCGTTAGACAATTTCAACCAGGAAACGTTAGAAATGTGTGGTAAAGAGGCCGAGTTTAAAGCAATTTTATTTTCACTTTGCTATTTTCACGCTGTTGTTGCTGAAAGAAGAAAATTTGGTCCTCAGGGATGGAATAAAATATATCCATTTAATGTTGGTATGTAGGAGTTGCGGTCACTCAAATAAATTATTATTGGTTGTAAAAATTAATTATGATGGTTATTTTTAGGTGATCTAACAATAAGCGTCTTTGTCCTATATAATTATTTAGAGGCAAATTCAAAGGTACCTTGGGAAGACCTGAGATATCTTTTTGGTGAAATTATGTATGGTGGACATATTACCGACGATTGGGACAGGAGACTCTGTAATGCTTATTTAGAAGAATTGATGCAACCTGATCTCGTAAGTATATTTGTATACGCTTAAAGTTTAAGTTTAGCGATCTTTACATAAGATTTATTTTAAAAGGTTGACGGCGAACTTCAGTTAGCACCTGGGTTTTCGGCACCACCTAATACAGACTATGTTGGTTATCACCAATACATAGAAGACGCGATGCCAGCAGAATCTCCATATTTATACGGCCTGCATCCTAATGCAGAAATAGGCTTTCTTACAACCACGTCAGAAAATTTATTTAGAACTATTTTTGAAATGCAACCCCGAGATGCACAAGCTTCGGGCGCTGCAACTGTCACCAGAGAGGATAAGGTTGGCATTCTATTTCATTTTGACAATTTACTTTATTTAATTTTTATAAAAACAACAAAAAATGTTTTTAGGTAAAACAAATGTTAGATGAAATAATGGAAAAGTTGCCAGAAGAGTTTAATATGGTAGAAATAATGGGGAAGGTTGAAGAAAGGACGCCGTACGTGATAGTCGCCTTTCAAGAATGTGAACGGATGAATTATTTGACGGGTGAAATGAAACGATCTTTGCGTGAATTAGACCTTGGTTTGAAGGTATAGCTAAAGCTTGTTATATAATAACACATTTTGTCAACATTTAATCGTTTAAATTATTTCTTAGGGAGAGTTAACAATTACATCTGATATGGAAGAATTAGAAAATGCTCTGTTCTTGGATCAAGTAAGTTCTAATTTTGAATTTTATTTAGCATTAAGGTTTATTCATCTACCGTAATGTTTCATTTTCATAGGTGCCAGTAATTTGGGCAAGTAGAGCATATCCCTCATTACTAGGTCTATCAGCGTGGTATGTGGATTTGCTGTTGAGGTTAAGAGAATTAGAAACATGGGCTACAGATTTTGTTGTAAGTTAACGGGATCTTTTATTTCAGAAGTTAATTGTTCTTTAACAAAAGCTTGAGTTGTATTTTGTTTAGCTGCCAGCTTCAGTTTGGTTAGCAGGATTCTTCAATCCTCAGAGCTTGTTGACAGCTATAATGCAAAGTACAGCAAGACGTTACGAGTTACCTTTGGACAAGATGTGTCTTCAGTGTGACGTAACGAAAAAAATGAAGGAGGAATTTACGTGAGTCTTGTCGGCTTTAAAATACCATAAGTGTTTGGTTCGCTGATTAAAATGTATGTACAGGTCAGCACCAAAAGATGGCGCCTACGTCCATGGGCTTCTAATGGAAGGCGCTCGTTGGGATGTCCAGGCTGGCATCATTATGGATTCCAGACTTAAAGAATTGTTTCCTCCCATGCCTGTGATCAATGTAAAAGTAAGATCTAACTTGAAAGCTAAAATTAAATACTTATTACTGATAGGATAGTACTATCACTTTCAAACAAAACACACGTGAACTGTTTCAGGCAATAACACAAGACAAACAAGACCTAAGAAACATGTACGAGTGTCCAGTTTACAAAACAAGGACCAGGGGACCGACTTATGTTTGGACGTTTAATTTAAAAACAAAAGATAAACCAGCTAAATGGACTTTGGCTGGTGTCGCTTTGCTTTTGCAGATTTAAGTATGGTCCTTAAGGAATAAAATTTGATTATTTATTAATGTTAATGTTATTTATAATATTAAGTTTGTTTTTAATATATCTAATTTATTATGATATTTATATAGGTACTATGATTAATATATGTATATTATCCATTGTTAATTCTTTAAATATTTAATTATAATTATTTTCAATTATTAATATATTTTATTTGAACATTTAGTTTTCATTATTATTGGTTTTTAATTAGGAAAATTAGGAGCGCTTTTTATTTTCCTTATATTCGTTTATATTTTCTCTAGAGAAAACGCCTTACACAACCTTTCAATATGACACGAAGTAATTATATATTTTATTGATGGGATATGTGAGTTATTTTGGTATGATCCATGGGATTTGCCTGCAGCGACAGCGCTACAACCTTTACATATCGTACTTTGCGAACTATTATGAACTTTTTAAAGACAGTTTTTGGGGTTCCCTGAGAGATGAATATATTGTGTTATACTATTGAAATATATTTATTATTGTTAGAAATTTTGGCAGGTATAGTGGAAGTTATTGTCGTCTAAAACAATCTTAATTATTATGTAATTTCGTTATTAAATGCAATATGTAAAACAATTATAACACTCCTCAAGAAGACAGAAAACAAGATGGCCGACCACTCTCACACTTCCGGAAAACCCAGTGTTGCCATTTAAAAAAATTGTTGTAGTGTTACAAATACTAATTGTTATTTCTTATTTTATTACGTATACTATATTTTAATTTAATCTAAGGAACCTGTGGCCATTAATTAGGTATTAAATGTTTTAATCATACGTTTCCTTGACATTTTGACCTTTGAAAGTGCGAACAAGAACAATTCCTAGCGCCTTCTTTCTAGTTTACATCATCCAACTTTCTCTAATCAACATAACATTTAAGATAATATCGAGCTAATTATATAATGTCAATAGTCTTATTAGAATTTAAAATGCCATTCATTATATCTATTTAGAAAAAGAGCTGGGGTCCCTATTAATTATAATATGGACAGATGATGGCTTCAATGGAATATGTGACAATAGAAAGATTTTAGAAGATATCAAATAGTACCTACTACCACTTTTAAACAAGCAGGAAGTATACAGAGAGGAGAATTTCTTATGTTTAAAACAATTTTATAAAACTGCAAAATATTTGAGGCCAGTTCAGCTTAAATTCACTGCTTTTTTCATCAACGCTTTTGCCATACTGCATCATTTACTTATTTATTTATTTAAGTGCAGTCACTTACATGGTCTTATAACCAATTCCACTACACCGTCACCATGCAAGGAGGAGGGTTATCAAACGCTGTACGCCTTCTACAATGCTAAACTAGCAGTGGGCATCGAGAACCTCGTTAAGCTTTAAATCACTAACTACATTGTACTGTACTGAAACCACAGAAATATACACAAGGTACAACACATACATTATTTGCCCAGTGACCTCAAACAGTTTAGTCGATCACAAAATCCCTTCGTGATACGTGTTTTATGTTTAAACTAAATTAATTTTATTAGTTACTAGCTGTTGCCCGCAACTACGTCTGCGTAATAATGAATGAAATAAATCTAAGATTTATACAAACTTTCATCCCCTATTTTATCCCCTTAGGGGTGGAATTGATCAAAATCCTTTCTTAGCGGATACCTACGTCATAACATCTACCTGCATGCCGAATTTCAGCCCGATCCGTCCAGTAGTTTGGGCTGTGCGTTGATAGATCACTATGTCAGTCAGTCACCTTTGAGTTAGGTTATTTCAATACTATATCTGTTTCATCTGTAATCTATGACATGACTTCTATATATTTAGGTGTGATCAAAAAAGATGATGTCACTAAAATAATTATGAATTGTTAATTTCGTTGTTTTAAACCAGTTTAATTGATAGGAAGGACAACAAATAGGTAATATGACTAATGCCTAGAGTAAAGTTGAACATCGGCTCACTAATGTCAGGGCTAGTATTTCGACAAACACTAAATTATTATGTTTGTTAAAGTATTATTCACTAACAATATTTATTTATTATTGTATTGTAATTTGATATATTATTTATATGCTTTGCTAATATAATATCATCATAGTTTAATTATAATAATATTTATAATAACTTCTAACCATGTGTCACGTGATATCTAGTGTTATCATAATAGACACTAAAATAAAGTGGAATTTTATTTTTTATCTTCTAATTTTTGAATTTTTTACCTGTATGTTTAAATGCAAACATTATACATTAATTTAATTACAAATAAAATCCTAATTTATAAATAAACCAAAAACATGCGCAGGCGCATTGCAAAGTGAAAATGAATGTAGCTCCTTAACGCAGTATGTTTCACTAATAGCATAAAGTTTAAATTAAGTTAATTTAACATGTTCAGCTTTGCGTGGGCTTGGATTTGCATATACTATATAGATAGGTATTAGAGTTTGAACATGGCTTTAGGTGTTGGTCTCAAATGTTAAATGCAAAATTTGCTTACTACTTCTTTTTCAAAATATAGAGATTTAAACACAGAAGAATGTAAATCCGGCATAATATCTTGAGTTTTTTATATAACTAAATATGTAATTCATTCTAAAAGTGAGTTGGTTAAAACCACAAGCCGCGTCAAACATAAAAAAATCAAGTCACAACTAACAATTAAACTAAGTCAAGTCATATCTCTAAAACTGGGACTGTTGCAAGGACCCTTAATCTCAAGCTAGATATCAAACGGGACACATACCAGGCTAATTAAAAGAATACAGCCTTACGTATTCTGTATAATATTGCGTTTTGGGAATAGGTATAGTACGGTTTGTGGATAGTCGGCCTAATGTACTATCTGTGTCAATAGATGAGTCGGCAAGTCCTTGACACAATGTACAGCATTGTTTAGTTTCGGCGTAGGTTCAAGTTGTGCATTTTACTATGCATTGATGTCTTTTGTTGTGAAATTATCTCGTTAAAGTTAACTACATTTTTTGTTTACTCCTTTTATACCTGAATTTATATCTTTTAATTTGGATATTGTGTATTTAACATTAGTTATATATTTATATAATTCATTTTCAATCGATGTGGAACATTTCTGTTACAGATTTACACAGCTCTCCAAGGAATTAAGGCAAATCATAAAACACACTTTTAATAGTTTATTAACAGAAATTTACAATAATTAAATACAATTACAATTATCAATGAAGTGACGTTTGTAGTATGTAGGTAGTGTGACCTACCTGTTACCCGCAGTCTATAATAGTACAGCAAGCTTTATAATTGAGCAAAGATGAGTCAGAAGAGGATATCCCACGTCTTATCTTAATATAAGTACGTGTATCAATGAAATAAAAGAAAATATACTAAATTTATGTTTATATATATGTGGCATAATTTCTCTGAGATAAACAACTTGTATGGATGAGATCTGAACACACGTTCTCTCTATTTAAGACAATTCTTCTATATTATTTATTATATACTTTCCTATTTTATAATTGAAGAGGAACTTATTTTATTTATGTATATATTATTTAATAAAATATATAATTAGTAAAATGATCGATACAAAATTAATTAATTTATTAGTGTAAGCCTTGAATATAAGTTTTATATATAATAAGTTGAGCAAAAACTGTAAATAATTATTGAAAATATTATAGTTTAGTGCAATCAGCGTTTGATAAAAAAGTTACGTATTTGAGTAGTTCGTATTCGTTGATCACACGTTTTGTTTACTGTAGAGCCACATGACTGTTACAACGTCAAATTAAAAATGATCAAAATAAACACGATAATAAACCGTATAAAGTTATTTAAATTGACTATATCATATTATGAATTGAGATAACTATAGGTATTTGTTTACTGGAATTCTTTAATTACCTACGCTTACTGTTTTTATTGAACAAAGGTTATGTTAATTTATGAGATTCTGCGTTATAATTACGGAAACGGGAAAAGTTTTCTTTCACAAAGGAATGTGACAATTAATTTGATTGGATAATAAAATTCTTGTTTATTTTGATTAATTTGTTGCGATTGCAGTCCTCGCGGTTATCGTCATACAATTGTTAAATACAATAAAAGTGACAAATCAGCTAAGTAAAAAAATATATTGGTTGAAAGAAAAAGAGAACCGAGCGGGTTGCGTGTGCGCTTATTTTTAAAAATCCTAACTGTGGTAAGTAACCTATGCTGACACGTTCTTATTCCCAGTGATGATAGTTTTAATTTCAACGCTTTTTAGGTATTTACCTATTTAATGACGTTAAATTTCTTAGTTGTATAGGATATGTTTAATATTATTCAAGGTTTCGTTTTAATTATAAATTATTTTTACGTAAGTTGAAATAATTAAAACTTGTTATTGTTTTTTACGCTTTTGAATTTTATGGGAATGTTGTGACATCCTAAGTGGATATATTTTCCTAAATGAAGGTATTGCGTGCGTTTATAGTTCACATGTTGATAATCACACAAACATTTAGTGAAAGTGCACAATATACGAAACATGCGAGAGATCCGCTGCTGTTTATGTTTTTTTAAAGGTGACAGCTAATATATGAATCCATTGGTTTACCACGAAAAGTAAATTATTTGTATTTTTTTACAATATATTACATAAATAACTGCTAAATATAACAATACTGGGTGATTCAGTTATACGTTTGGAGACGTTCAATTGGATCACCCGGTCTACAGCATAATTTAACCTCAAAATAAAGAACTTTAATAACATACCTATAAGGGTGTCAACACAAACATATAACAACTAGATCCAGAGAATATGTATATAGTAAATGTTTATAAATTAATTTTTATTTCCACTGGGAATTGAACTAAAATGTTATCGAAAATGTCTTCTTTTTTGTAATATGTTTATTTATAATTTATTTATTTTATTAAAGCGTTTTGTTATCGATTTTTCAATTTTAGAGATTACATATAAAAATAGCAGTCGTTAGGTTAGATGCTAAACGAGGGAGATTTCTAAAATACATATCAACGATTGCGGGTTGCGAGTAACACGTTGTATTGAAGAATTCTTAGCGCATGGGATAACCAGCAATGAAAATCAAGTATGGACAATTATTGCAAGTTAAACAATAACGTAATAGAGAAATTGGATCATAAAAACTTGACAAAAATGGCAAATTCTTCATAACTTGTCATTAAACATCGCTTTCAAGTGAAAATGATTGTGAACGTTTTACTTGCATCTGTCCTGTCATTATGTAATGTAGGTTTCTTTATAATTGTATGCTGTTCGTTGCAGTAGACCAGTCGTTTATTGGTTTGTAACTAATTAATTAATTGCCAATTGTTTCTAATGCAATTCTGCTTGTGGAATTTTAAAATGATTTGAAAATAGAATTGAAATTTAATTTAAAAAAAGAACGATTTCAAATACTTTAGTAATTATTTTATAATTTAATCGGTCAAATTATTCAACTGTTTAAGTTATTAATTCCTTTAATCTCTTTCTTTTGTTTAGCTCTCTATGACGGAAGCGCGTTATTTCCGTTCGCAGACAACCCGGGTTTGATTTTTGAAATAATTCTTTATTTGTGCTATTTATAAATACGATTTGAATACGGGTCTATGTTTCTATTGTCTATTTCCTGGTATCCATGCTACTGGGTGTTCTACAATGGTGTCAGATGTAATCCGTTTATTTTTTAATTCTCATTCCTTAAAACTAAATATATAAAAGTTACTTTTGAATAGCAAATCGGGTACATCATTATAGATATAAATAATTGAGGAACCACGTCAGACTATGTCGATATTGTAACGGTATCGTCGACCATATGAGGTGACGGACGTAATACGAAATGAATCAACACAATAGTTATAACAGTTTATGTTTGTCTTTCTTAGAATTTTGTTCGTTTGAGTTTTATTTAATTTTACGTGCATAATAGTATAAGTATTTATTTTTATGTATATCATATTATATAATAATTTTATAGTTAATACATCATTTGTTCACGGTTATGGCTAGTTTTATGGAGTCCTCGCAGATTCCCGCATGCGTTTAACTGTTTATTCAAAAGTTAACGAATTCGCATCATCCCCAGTCGTTATGTATACGTCCCAATATATCAACTTACTCAGTTCTCCAAATACGGGTATTTACATTTTAGAAATTTCCCGCTACCCGCATGCGATAACTAGTTACTGAAATAGTAAAAAATTAAGTTATAAATGTTCATAGATTTTGGACAAATAATGGTGATTAATATATTTAACATATTCACAGTCATTGACTTCAAAATATGTAGATTGCAAAAGAAATAATAAAAATCGCAAAAAAAATTGAAAGAAAAATTATTATGTTTTGATTTTCTCGTGTCTCCTCTTATAGTTAGATATTATGATCATAAATATAAAATTACATAATACATTTTTTAAACGACGTATAATTTATGTATACATTTTATTTAAAAGTCAAGAACTTTTTCGAGGATTATGTGAGTTTTTTTGGTCGATATATCCAATAAAATTCGCGAATTATGCGATTTATGTCAACTTTTGGTATGCGTGGGAGTGCCGAGATTTGAGGCCTTGACGGGGTCAAGAAGATGGAAGAGGCAGTGCGTTGGCGACTTCACCAAACATGGAAAGTCTTTGTTTTATGTTAAGCATCACACGGTTAAGAGACCGTTTAAATTGATTAATTATGTTTGCGGAAATATTATACTCAGTAACGGTAATTTTGGGATAATGTAATTTATTGATCGATTGCCGCTGATGTTTAACTTTGGTAGGTGGGAATTTGTCATTTTATTATTTCGTCCATGTTATTATACGCAGTAGATAGTCCAGAGGTTTCGGGTATGATGAGTTTTGGTTAAAAAAAAATTAATGGATATTTATAATTTATTATTATTATATTGTAAATTATTTTATAAAAAAAAAACAAATTTTTATTCCACGTCTGAATGGTTATATTTATGTTTATACATAGAAATATACAACTAAAAATATATATGTATTTTTATGTACATAAACAAGTTAGTTAATAGTAAAAAGTCAATAATGTACGCACATTCACCTAGATTGGAATATGTAGGCAACGACCACACGTCGATCAGGTGCGGCCAAATTCGCGGCAATCACGAAGGCGCTTGCACGTGCGCGGGCGCATCTTTACGCGACTACCGACCGTACTTTACTGCGGTTCTACTCAAAGGCGGTTTGGTTTAAAGAGTTTTACTAGATTTCAGTGTTTTGTGTGGTTTTCTTGTTTGTGATTGATTTCAGAAGTGTCTTTAATTATTAAAGGTTAGTTCATTTTACTTTTAAAATATTATTATTTGTTTAATGAAAACTTTACAGTAAATTTTACATAATATAACTTCAGTTTACTGTGAGTTCAAAATTGACATAATAATTTTACGTATAATAAAATAAGTCATGATCTCAGTAGTATATCAAAAATATCAATAGTTAATTTTTTTGTTTTAAAAAAGTTTTTTTTTCTATGTCTAGAATAATATTTTTACCTAAAATACATTTACATATCGAAAAACTACACAATCGCCGATAATGAAGAAATAACTTTCTAAATATTTCGCTACAATGTCCATTGTGTTTTTAGAAAGCGAAAAGATCCCAATATCTAATTACAACGATGAAAGATGAATGATGATTTGAACAAATTATAACTATCGTTACAATTTAGATTATCTGTTACGTTTACCACTTTTTTATTACGTCGAACAAACCTCATATATCAAAGATATGCATTTTATTGATTGATTGATCGAAGAATAGGTATAAACGAATTCATGAAGAGATTGACGCATTATTATACCCTTTAGCTTGTTCACATACACAATAGAACGTAGACTCACGTAAAGTCGTAAAGACCTTTAAAAGAAAGTGTCACGGCGCCGGCTCTTTATTATTAAAAATAAAAAAAGAAACTAGAATCAATGTCAAAAGTTAACTCTTTCTAATAAATATGTATATATAGAGTTTATTGCTTATAATTTAATTAAAATGTTAGAGTTTGAAACCAATTTTAATATATTAATATTAATGATTTTCTCGTCGATAATCTAATTAGATATTTCAAAATAAGAATTTAAAATAAAAGAACTCGAATATTCCTGGCGATGTCTCTCATAAAATTACATGTCTACGTAATGGATAAAATATTAAGGAAGTCATTGTTTCATTTTGCATTCATGTTACGTAAAATAATTAATATTACAATGCCTATACTCCCAAGATGCAGGTATGCGACGCGATGTGCACACAAAATTCAGTCTGTCTTTATTTAACGTGCATAAAGGAGAGACGGACTTAGAATAAGCCCTTAGAGACATTATTCCTTTGTTTTGTATCCACAAAAATACGAAACAAGAAAAAACAATTGCTAATAAGTAAAATACGTTTTTTTTAAATAAAATTCACGATATTATATTAATCGTTAACTACGACTTCGTGTGAAATAATACGAAATACAAAAGGAAGAAATTATAGTACACTAATCGGGTAAAATTACTAATTTTAATTAGCGCTGAATACCGATACGTTTGTTAACGAAAATAATTATTAATAATTAACACTAAAATTACCAAGCGGTCAATATGACCGGTTTCAAAAATTCTTCATAAGACTTTTATGTAAAATCTTATTGAATTATATTTAATACTTTGCAAGCACAAATCATACGGTCATTTTGACAGTTTGGTAAAAATAGGTCATATTGATCAGCTGGTAGTTCTAGTGTTAAAAAAATTTTTATCGGAAAACCTGTTTAATGTTTGTCTATTCCAAACAGAACACTGCTAAGTTTGGTTAATGCATTTATTTATTATATTGTAATAACAATAAGCTCACATAGTTCGGGTTGGGGGTCCAACTATGGGTTTTAGAAGATAGATACCGCCAACATAAGTATAACACTCCAACCTTTAATAACACTGTAATGTAATTAATTTTAAAAACGGTTTTTGTGCCTAATTATCGCATTTTAATCTGACATTTCGGAGGTTTTACAACGAATTTAATGCAACCATTTATATAATTTTACATTCCTTTAATCGACGTTTTTATTTGATAAAATATAATTTATTCCCGTGTCGATGTGTTTTAACAATATACATAATTATACAATTAATCAATTCTTTGTAATTATATTCCAAATATATATTTTTTATAACTTAATTATTGCGAGTCATTATTGCAAATTTTGGTCACGATTGCAATGTTCGTCAAATGTGTGTTTATTACTTATTAATAACGTTTTTATAATTATTCAATTAATTTTTACAAATAGACTAATAGAAGGAAATTTTAAATTATAGGGGATAGAAAAATCTTCAAAGGAAGCTTGAATACAATTTTGAAGTTTGAAAAATTTGCAGATTCGCCTATCTATAAAAAATCTATATATATAAAACTCAAAGGTGACTGACTGACTGACTGACTTAGTGATCTATCAACGCACAGCCCAAACCACTGGACGGATCAGGCTGAAATTTGGCATGCAGGTAGATGTTATGACGTAGGCATCCGCTAAGAAAGGATTTTGATCAATTCTACCCCCAAGGGGATAAAATAGGGGATGAAAGTTTGTATGAAACTTTGTCAATTTTAAACCGATCGGGCTGAGACTTTGCATGTATAAAGCTACTATGTCGTAGGCATTCCCTAAGAAAGGATTTTGAAAAATTCCACCCCTAAAGGGATAAAACAGGGGATGAAAGTTTGTATAAATCTTATTAGATTTTCGACTGATTGAACTGAAATTAAAGATTGGAGTTACTATGATGAAGACGTCCGCTTAAATAGGATGTATTAGTTTGAACCTATCAGTACCTAAAATTTTTAGTTCTAAATGTTGACAATAGATGGCGTTAGCAGTATTTTAAAACGCGCTATCGTTGTGTTTTCACTGAGTTACATATACCCGATGATGAGTGGCCGCCGTATTTAATATTCTAGCAGATTATATTTGACGATTTTGGCTGTTCTTTTTTTGGCATATTTTGGATTGCATTTGTGCAGTATAATACTATTTGAATTTTTGAGGTTAGGTGTCATTTTTATAGTTAGATGCCACTTTGTCACAGAAGTGTGATAGGCATTGTCTGTTGACTGAAATATGAAACATCTTCATTATTACGCAGACGTAGTTGCGGGCAACAGCTAGTAGTGTATAATCTTTAGACATATCTATTCAGTTCCAATAATAACCCATCGTGTTTGTAGGCTAATTCCGTATCGCTTGACTTGTTCTTAATAATCAAATACTTCGATAAAATAATTACTTTTAATAATATTTTAGTATAAAAAATCCTTCGACGCTTAATTTTGCAACAAATTGTCGACGCTTCTTCAAACCCGTTCCGAGTTGTGCGGTCGGTTTTTATTTAGTGATTACAACATTTTTCCTGCATCGCCGATTTTTGTATAACTGATAAATATTTTTATAACCTTTTTTTTTTGTTTTATATTGTTTTTTTATCATAAAATTCTTCTATGACTTGTAATTAACGACTAGATCTCATGAAATTTGTCCATGTCTTGCTTCAAACTGCGCGTAGAATTAATTAGTATTAATTCAGTTCAGTTTAGTTAAAGCATCGGTTCTCAACCATTTTTACTAATATCCACTCCTTTAATAAACAAATCTTGTGTGCCAATATGTAGTTTATATAACAGACCCCCGTTTGAGAAACGATGAGCTAAAGAATTATATTGTAGTAAATTACCTATAAATTATTTTTATATTTCCCACGGTTTTTATAATTACCTACTTGCTCAATAAAGGTGAGCTACTGATTATTTACATATGTTATTAATTAGTTCCATTTATTCATTTTAATATGATTATTAATAAGTTTCTGTTTTAGTAGAAACAATTATATACCCTAAACACTATTTAAAATTCACTTATATTTTAGGTTTTACATGTACAAAAAATTGCTGGAGTAAAGGGTTGTTTTTTGACATGAGGGCTTACGTGTGAATAAAAATTTTATAATTTCTTATTGGGCTACTGCCCGGATACTCGACATTAGCAGAATTGCTTTCAATAGACATCTGAAGCCAATAATAAAAGAAGAAGAAGAAGAAGAAAGATTTGCTGTTATAGTAGTCGTGTCAGAATAAACACCATATTTTTTTAAAGTTTCATAATATTGTAGTAATTTTGCCACTCGGATATAGATGGCGCTGTCAAAAGTAAATATATAGCCGAATCAACTTGACACCATTAGTCGCAAGTATGTCTGGCAGGAATATCTTTAATACAACCTATAATATAGCTACTTCAGGGCTAACATCTCTATTATAAACAAAAAAACCGTTACACATTCATTTCGAAATTTGTCAGGCCTTGTATAAATTTACTTAAGGTGTGGTTTAAGGTTACGTTGTACAGATTTACAGTAGCATACCGTGAAGATTAAATAAATATAAGCTTAGTCCATTTGGTATTTATAGTGAGATGTTATTATAGTGTTTTGTATTGCTCCAGACCTATGTGAACAGTGTTACAAGGAACATTGACTTTCCTTAATAAAAATATGTTAGTATAAATGTTGACAGAAAAGAGGTTGCGGCAGCGATGTTAATAGCATATATATTTTTATAAATAAAACTGTAAATTTGAATTTGGAATGAAAGAAAAGAGGAACGCGAGGGATGTGCGAATGAGGACTTCGATGTTGGTTGCGAATGGGAACGGATGTGTGTGCTTAGATTATAAGAGATTGGTAATATAGTGTAAATAGAATTTTCATTTGATACAGTCCACTTACTCTATTGGCTATAACACACCTCCATAGTGTTCTCGACTTGCTTTTGTTTTAATTAAGAAACAATAATAAATAATTTTAAAAAAATCCATATGTTTATATCGGTTCATTATTAGACTCCATTGGTAGGTACAATATTTTAATTTTAAACTTCAGTTGTTTTGAATTCACAAGAAAACGTGTCCACGTCTTAGTGTATACCATGGCCATCGAGAGTTAGTAGTGTCTGTAAATGAACAAATTAAAACTGTTGGTTATATATATATATATATATATATATATATATATATATATATATATATATAATCAAAGAGTGTCTGTTTTATCATTTATACTGTAGATTCGACTCTTACGCCACATGAGAGAATGAAAGTGACTGGGCGGTTAACGATACCGACAGCAAAACAAATTTTTGCCATAATTCATGAGATCACTTAAATGGTTTTTAAGTGAAAGGTTCGCTGATTTTAATTGTATAATTTGACTATATTAACTGTGTATTTTTTGTAAAATAATAATAATAATTAAGTTAAGATTCCTAGAAGATTAGGTATTCTTGAAGGAAATAAAATATTTATATTAATTTTTTTGCCAATTTAATTGTTTAAAAAAGAGCTTTTTATTATTGTCAATAATGATCAAATAATTTATATAATCGTAAAGAATAGGTATAGAAAAAAGATCCGTTTACAGACAAAACTTGCATTCATTGTAACAATTGAGCATTTGTTTGTCTGACTGTACATAAACGAGAAGGCAATGTCGATGGCGTGCAAGATTCACAGATCGTAATTTACTTGTAATACAAATGTTTGTCTCTAATGTTCTGTGGATCTTGTTACAGCAATGCGGGTAGTGCTAATATTATGATTTGATATCGTAAGTAAACGTACTATCGAAACAAAATATAGAAAATATATCTTCATGTCGATTGGCATTAAGCTCGTCATTGTGCCATATTTTTGTAGCGCAATAAATAATTATTATTTATTTAACTATTACTGCAGCTTGAAAATAAAAGCAAATAATCGGCCAAAAAATATCGCAAAATTAATGTCAATTTGGTAACATTGTGTATTTAATATGATTTATTTATTCATTTATATATGAGAAATAAAGAATTTATGAAAGGTTTCATAGTGATACATATTTTAAAAAATTAAAATGCAAAATAAATGAATGAAACATGTTCATTGCGTTATTTCAGACACCTATTTAAAAGTATGAATTTAATATAATTTAAGTACGCATATTTTAATTATTTGTAGAGTCCTACCATGAACATTTTAAACAAAATTTACGATAACAAATTTACTATAACCGAATTTCTTTATTAATTAAATTTGTATAATCTGAAGGGATTTTAATTGTATATTTTAAAGGGTTTTCCCTTTTGTTCATTAACGTTATTAAGTAATGATTGAGTCAATTATATTTTGTCTCTTTCTATTTAGTTTTAAATAAGACAAGAATGAAAGAAACAAAACATGATTTAACTAATTCATTGGTTAATAAATTTATGCGATGAATATATGAATATATTGGTGTTTAAATTCGTTCGCGACTGTGACAATAAAATAAAATAAAAAAACGAAATACCTAATAATAATAAAAAGGATTTTATTTAATTTTTAACTTAACTTCATACGTTCATAGTATGCATCCTAAAGACTTCTTTCGAAACACTGGTTTAAAAGTTGCGTACACGCATATATGTTGACATAATAAATTTGCATACATAAAGTCTGTAGTTAGACTTGAAATTACTAAAACCAAACTGGATCAATTTTGACGAAACTTTTAAATATTTATTTAATAATTACTATTTTATTTTTACTCAACCATCTGACCAACCAACTGGTCCATAACCAGATGTAAATAATGTCTAGACTGGTTTAAGATCATTGGTTATATGGTGGATGATAGGCTAAGACCTTTTATTCCTTCCTTGATTATGAAATATGAAGCCAAATTTGCAGGCGAATTTTGACTTAGATAATAACTCAAGTATCGTTTTTAGAACATTTTACTTATGTGAGCTAACTTAACGTGATCTTAGATTCCTCTGTCACTTAAATCTAAATTGATCTACCGGCCCTTAATAAGAAATGTTTGGTCTTTGTTCGTGTTTTTTTTAGTCTTTTAGTCTTAATTATGTATTTATGACTGGTATTTTGTTTGCCATTTTACAATTATTATTTTTATTAAATAATGATCAAAACTTGACATTGGCTTCAATTAACTAAACCAGCGATTTTCAACCTTTTTTTTTGTTGCGGCACACTTTTAACGATTTCAAAATTTAGTGGCACATAAAAAAAGATAAGTTTTAAAATTTTTATATAATATTATTTAATAATATTAACATTATATATACTCGTATATCTAAAATTTGGCGGCACACTTAGAATTTCACAGAGTGGCATATAAAAGTGCCGCCGTTGAGAATCACTGATCTAGACTCGAGAGCATTCCGTCCTTTCTATAATTTAACTTACATTTAGTTTATAATAATAGCTGTCATTTATATCATATATTGTATTAATGTAATTTCGTAGGACGGCTTAATATTAAATTTCTTGACACTTCATACAAAGCTTAAACATTAAAGCAGAATTATTTAACTCTATATCATTAAGATCTTATCTAAACGTAAACAAATAGTGACGTAAATAATACGACTTATTAAATTTGTTTGTTATTTATTTTTTTTGGTTTATAATATTATATAGAATATCAAAATCTTTAAATTTACGTACAATTCGGAAAGACATATGTCGAGAAGAAATCACAATACAAGGTTAATAAGCACACAGACACACACAATCATCTCAATCCACTGTTTTGTCATCTAAACAGTCATTTGTTTTATAATAAAAAAATGCTAAACCGTGTTTGAAATAAATTCTAATAACTGGTAGTATTATAATTTTGTTTACCTTTATTGACACGCAAAAACAAATGAATTGTAGTGAGTAATGTTAACACTCAAAGGACGTTTAAAATCCTCAATCAATTTTATTTGCCTTACATAGTTATTGCATCACTTTATTTGTAGGAATTTTTAAGCCCGATTTTCAAATTATGCAAAAAAATTATATGTTACCGCACTGTACACATGTTATGGGCTTACTTGAGCGAGGTCTGTGAACGGTATCTCTGAGTTAAGAGATATTTTTGTAAGTCGTTTCCGCTATGCCGGCTGAAATATTTATCGTTAAGTGCATCTTGTTACTAAGTTACTTGTGCAGTAGACTGCTTACCATTCTTTATACTATCAGAAAGATTTGAACCTAGTTACTTATATGATATATTCCTTTGTCATCGAACGGTAATTTCAGCATCTGGTCTCTTTTTGTAGTGAGTCAGTATTCAAGTATTTTGTTTAATGTCCAGCAGTGTTGCCAAATCGATGTTACTCACTTCGTTGTGCAAATTTGTGAAACATTCATGCAAAAAGAGGTTTTGACATAAGTACCTATACCAGCCATTCTCAAAGTGGTGTTCCGCGGAAACCTAGGGCTAAAATACTGTAAAAAATACCTGCCAAAGGGAGATTATAAGGTTACATCTAAATATTCCGTAATATTACATTGCAATATGTTTATTCATAAATACATATAAATCAGTTTTTTATAATTATATTAAGGTTTTCGGGCTGGTTAATGGTTGTCGGTTTACATTGTTTAATAAATATAACTTAATTGGTGTATTTGTATTTATGAACTATCGTTGGATGTATTTTGACATAGAATATCAATAAAAAATATTTAAATAAGAATTAATACTTAGACAGACGTTTTCGGGTATACTTAACATGGAGGGACTATTTTCTATCAAATTGTATGGGTTTATGAGGAAGCGCTTTGATGAATATTTGACCTAAGACTCAAATAAATATATGATAACCAATGCACCATGTTTTACTAATGTTGTATTGAATAATTATTTTCACACATTTTTTCGTAGATATTTATTGGTCACGGTTCAAAGTATTTTTTAATTATTTTTAATTAAACTGTAATGTTTAATTAGTAGAAGTAATTGATGTAAAGGGAAACCATTTATCAAATAATAAATTATTATTGGCCGATGAAAAATTGCTTAAAATTGAGGTTTAAATTTTTAAATTAGTTATTACAAGCTAAAGGTTGTATTAGAGATTTGTTGAATGGTTATGAAAAATGAATATATACTAAACGTATTACGAACTACATAACTAACTGAATGACAGTATACTATTGAGCTTGAAGCCAAAGTCACCCCTAATAACAACCGTAATTGAAAGACAAAGGATGCCAGTTGTAAAAATAACTGAAGTATTTATAAAGCTTTCTTTCTAAAACATTCAGAAGCAATAAAGAATCGTGTAACAATTAAATGCAAATTGATCATGCGCACGCGCGGGAAAACGTTTATTCAAATATCCAATGTACTTATTTTTCTTGAGTGAATTATGAATAGTGTATTAATGGAAAACGGTTTGGAGCGGATATCACACTTATTAGAAACATACGATGATATTAATTTACAATTAAACTTCTTTTGTTTTTTTTTTTTGTTTTAATAGCTTTTTTAATTGCAAATGTAAAGTTACTATTAATGCTAACTGTAGACCTTGATAGATCCATAAAATATATGAAATAAATTTCTTTTTAAATTACTTTTACAAGCGCATAGTGTCTTGCATCTAATTTCCGCCACGTAAACAATTGACCGAATGCATATTTTTCATCACCAAGTCTGCCCTTGAATATATTAAATTGTGTAATGTATCTTCCTCTTCATTATAATAGGAGAAAATTAATTGCAAGCATCGTTAATTATCTAGAATTATTACTATTTAAATTAATTCTTAAAAGAACGAACATTACCATATGCGCGCATGCGCGTTGGGGTACTTCATTGCAATTTACAATTATTTAACGTTTACGTATATTATTTACAATATATGTATAAGATTTTGAATTTAAGAAAAGATGATTTTTAAAATATTTGTAAATGGAATTAATTTTTAAAAAATAATAATTGAGATATTAACGCCTTTATACATAAGTTTTTAAAATAAATAAATAATATTTCCCTCTAATAACTGGAGTTTTCGTTGTACTAGAAAAACAATTAAATACTAAAAACTGTATTTCCTAAATATATTTTCTAGTTTAACCTACAACTAAAATACAGTAAACAAGTTATTCTAAAAAATAAAGTAAACACAGGGAAACTATTTTTTGAACCAAAATAAGTATGGTGGTATTCGGTCAGTGGGACATCATGGACTGGTTCGGTTAGTCTGTTTGTAGCGGTAGCTTTTCAGTTTTGACGGCCTCGATGAGCTGTCACCAACTGGCTAATAATAAGCATTTGTTCGTATTAAAAATAATATTGAATTTTTAGACACAATTGCGTTACGAGTATTAACTTTCAAGTGTAATTAATACCCCTAAAAAGGCTTAAAGCTTGGTGTTAGGCTGGTATAACGAGACACGTAAGACTGTGGTCAGCCATTTAGGCTCTTTGCACATTATAAGAAATTTTCTTGTGTCGTATCAGAAATTTCTTATGACACCTTTGCACATTGTAAGAAATTTTCTTGTGACTTACAAAAAATGTCTTATAAGAGATCCCGCGTATATACATACTAGCTGTTGCCCGCGGCTTCGCTCCCGTTAAGAAGTATTATTATTAATTAGGTATAGTTTTTGCGGCTTAATTTTGTTTACCGTGTGTAAAAACGTCTTCATCATAGTAGCTCCAATCTTTAATTTCAGTTCAATCAGTCGAAAATCTAATAAGATTTATACAAATTTTCATCCCCTATTTTATCCCCTTAGGGGTAGAATTGATCAAAATCCTTTCTTAGCGGATGCCTACGTCATAACATCTACCTGCATGCCAAATTTCAGCCCGATCCGTCCAGTGGTTTGGGCTGGGCGTTGATAGATCACTATGTCAGTCAGTCACCTTTGAGTTATATATATTTAAGAAGATTTAGGTACTACTCACTGCAAGGACTACTATTAAAAAAGTATTGTCCCTGAAACTAACGTCCGACAGATTCGTGAAATAGGCCTACTGGGGAAACCACGTTAAAAAAAAGCGCCGAGTACCGTGCATATTATGTAGAACGTGATTCTTACAATCGCAATATCTGAGAAATGGTAGGTCTTAGAGAAAAAATCATAAGGACCATTTTTATAGAGAATTTCGAGATCTACAACTTTGCTCTGGGGTACTTTTTCGATAAAACTTACCGTTTTCGAGAAAAATCCGAAAAACCTAAAATTTTAACCTTTGACCCCGAATAACTGTTGACGCACGCATGGGATCGATGAGGACTTTTCGCACATTATTTGTAATGGTAAATCCAAAGTCTCTACAAAAATTTGGCTCTGTCGGAATTTTTAAATCCAAGGTCTCCACAAAAATTTGGCTCTGTCGGAATTTTTACTATTTGATCATTTGATATTATGTAGGACGTGATTCTTATAATCGCAATATCTGAGAAATGGTAGGTCTTAGAGAAAAAATCATAAGGACCATTTTTATAGAGAATTTTGAGATCTACAACTTTGCTTTGATGTACTTTTTCGATAAAACCTATCGTTTTCGAGAAAAATCCAAAAAACCTCCTTATTCATAATATTAAAGAATATTTAAAAAAAAAACAACAAAAAAAAATTTTTTAATACAAAAATCGAATAGACCAAATTTTGATCAAAATATTCCTTTGCACGATCACTACACGTACTTTCGCTAAACGCAGCAGCACCGAATGTACACGCACAAACTTGTTTACATAGTTGAGTAGATGTATACGACGTCGAGCGTGCTGCGAAACAAAATGACTAGGCGTACGCGTATAGTATCCGACATAAGAAAATATTCTTGTAATGTGCACGGTCTCATATAACGCTCAATGCGACTGGATGTCTTATAAAATTT
>JAPWLS010000898.1:0-27057 GCA_028551675.1 Tineola bisselliella
TTATTTTTTCAATTTATAAAAAGGAAAAAAAGAGAACCGTGAGTAGACATTTGATTCCAGTTAGAAAAATATATTTATGTAACGTATTGAGGGTAGTTCCTCAATTTGCCGCCAAACATTAAAGGATTTAGCCATTTGGTATTTTTTTATTATATATATTTACGCGTATATCTTACAATTTTGTCCTGATAATGGTGTTATATATATGTATATATGTATGTATATGTACAAGGACCAAGGAAATACTGGTAATAGAGGGGGTAATTTCCTATCCGAAACACTAAATTTCATTGTTCTAGTCCAAGTAGTTTTTGAGATATGATTTTTTACCCCCTCTATTACTAGTATTTCCTTGGTCTTTGACTTACGGGACAGCCTGTGTGTATATAATCTAATATTAGTTTTTTATTTCATTTCATAACATGTGACATAACTTAAAAGGGAGAAAATGACGAGTGAAATAGAAAAGCCGTAGTAGAGTCGTCGAGGCGCGTGCTCTGTGTTCGAGTACCTATTGCTACCCGATCGAGCGGAAAACGGTATCCTAGTCTACAGTTCATCCTTGCATACGACGACATCTATAAATTGTCGTTTTATAGGCTATTTATTTTAATATTACGAGTTGCGGTTTATAAATGAAATAAATGAACGTAGAAGTTTTTTATAGTAATTTTTAATGGGACTATGCAGCACCTGATGTCTGCTAATGAGAAGTCCTTAATATGCTGGTTTGGTAGAGTAATAAAGTCCGAGACCACTTTATAGATGTTATACTTGGGTTTTATTAGGAAGTGTTTTTTATAAACGTCTATCCATACAGCCTGAAGTAGAACCCTGATCGGTTACCTTGATAAAACGTAGGATTAGATGGACCTCCATCCAAAATATATTGCCTGTAAAATTACAGAAATCTTACATTTGCAACATTATCTAACCTTTTTGAATATTACGCTATCGTAGACATAGGATGTAATAAAACTTTATGATTTAAGGTTCTATTCAATAGGAAGCCTACTTATAGAAATAGCCATTGGCCAAAAGACTGTAGAAATTTTAATATGTATTAGAAAACATTACTAAAATCAATAGTATAAAAGGAAATTATTTAAAATTACTTTGCTTATAATTCCCGCTACAATAGGTCGATGAAGGAAAATAACCTCCACCAACATTCAATAACTTGTCTCGACGCGTTTCGCCACTTCACGTGGCATCATCAGGATACGTGTGATCGCTTCGGCTTCGCTTCGACGACTAATGATAGTATAAAAGTTACTTGCGGTCAAATGACTACCGTCTCCTTCAGTGTTTAAGTTTATTTAAGTTCATTATTGCTTGGTTTATGTTTCTAAAATAATTAGTCACTACCTCCCATAGACCCGACGATCGGGTCTCAGTTACTACCAAATTGATTTGCGAAAATCGTGTCCATTATATATGCTCAGTTTTATATATTATTAACGTTGTATTGTAGACTTTGTATTTTTTCACGAAAACTATACTACTAAAGCTGCTCGAGCCACACTTCATTTAAGTGTTTCAATCTCACAATCATAAATGGCAGGTAACCGAATACGTCAAATATCATTCCCTCATCGTGTCCCAAACTCAACATTTAAATAATATTATATCATTAATTTATTGTGTTCTATGAATTTGACTAGTTTTGATCAGTAATTATATTAAAAATAGTGCATTTAATAGTACATACGTTTTTCATTAGGTACCGAGTAAGAAATCATTGGGAAATTTAATTTTTATCTGGGTCCCAAAAAAAAGAATCATTCCCTCACTTTTTACTAAAACCTAGATTGTACTTTTAAATCGGATCGTAGGTTGCCGCGCTTATAAATTTTTTGCAGTTGGCAGCATTGTTAATGAAGCCATACTATTATTGTTGCAAGGCGCGAAGAGATGTGATGTTGTCAAATGGTTTTTTATTAAATATTTAAATGTTACATTTTTATATCTCATTCCCTCACACTATTTAAACATAACCTACAAAATTTCGTCAAAAATAACTCCAAATTGAATTCCGATAGATGATCCATTTGGTTTAATAGCTCTTATTTGTAATAAATAATTCTATTTTCGATATATTTTCATAACACCTTTATACTTTTTAGGGTTTTGGGATCAAATAATAATGGCAAAGAAAAAGCGAGATGAAACAGAAGCTAAATTAAAAAAAAAAGAGTATGACAAACAACGCAGAGAACAAATCAAAGCTGATCCTGAAGCATTAAGAAAACTTCGTGAAAAGGAAAAGCTGAAGTACTTAAAAAAAAAAACAAAACGGACAAATTAAGATGATATCTACGATGAGTTCCAGAGAAAAACGACAAAAAAGGAAGCAATGGAGAATAAACAGTAGATCTTATTATCATAAGAAGACACAAAGATCCCAAAAATCATCAGAACCAATATCTTCTCCAACGTTGATAACGGATCGAGTGAAAAATAATAAGGAAACAGTAGCTGCTCGTCGAAAACGTCAGTTGAGGAACCGTAGGGCTATTATGTACGCTAGAATGTCGAACCTTGAAAAAAAGTTAAAGGACGAGAGACGACGAAGTGAAAAATTTCGGAAGAGATGTTTTAGAGATACAAAAAAAAAGATTCATCTTCTCCTCAAGCCAAGGTATCGGCACTTTTAAAAAATGTGAAAGTAAAGCCGATAATACGAAAAAAATTACTGTTATGCGAAGTTCTGACTCAAGAAATTTAAAAATATATTTTTGTTAAAATGTTGAAAAACTAGTTTTAATGAAATAAATTCATGTTCAGATAAAAAAAGGCGTTTATCGTGTTAAGTTAATCTAAATATAATCATAGTATTATAAAAATTCACTTCCTCACTTGAATCATCATTCCCTCATAATTGACTTTTTTCACCACCACTTTATTTTCATTTAAATCAAAAAAAGCTGGGGACCACATAGTCAGCTGAGGTAAGTTACTTGTGTACTATATATTGAATACATAAAATTGTCCATTATTGCAAATTATATTCTTATTATTATTCGGAGTCATTTTTCGCAAATTCATGAGAACTACTCATATAAATTTTAATAATCCAAAAAACCACCCTAATTTTCAATCGAAAATTCACGCGTCAAAATATCTGTTTTTTTAAAAAAGTTGGTGGGCTTTTTATTCGTTGAAATCTCTACTTTCTGATAGTGTAAAAAAAAATATACATTACAACGAGAAATGTTCTCAAAAAATGCAAAAAACGAAAAAAACTCAATTTCAAAAATTATTTTTTTATCAATATGTACAATTTAAAGCTATTTATTCAATTTAACACTGTAATTACTCATGTAGCGTAAGATTCCATGTTATACTATTAAACAAAAAAATTACAAATTCAAATATACTACTATAATTAACAAACAAATAAGTTCATCAAGTTTATATATGATAAGACATCTACATTATTTTAAGAAAGTTGTCGAATTTTTTTTTAAAACTGCGTTTATATTTTATTAATAATGCAATATTGAAGATTGGGATTATTGTATTGAACAACTATTATGGCAAGAAAACGTACGTACTCTCAGAAAGTTGTAATTGGTATTAATAACCCCCGTTGGCAGCAGGAACTCATAAAAGAGCATCCATCAAACGCCTTCGCACTTGCAGATGTACTTGCCACTGCAAACAAATTGGAACAGTCGGAAATACAAAGCGGGATCATACGAACAACGAGAAGTAACGATACTTTGAAATCGAAGAAACGTCAACTACGAAACAATCAAATGTGCGTCTTCTGCGGGGGAGACTATCACGATAATTTAGAAGAATATCCAGCCAGAGCATGGGCGTAGCCAAGGTGGGGCAGGGTGGGGCACTTGCCCCACCCTGGCTCTAACCTGTAAGGTACCTAATCAAACCTAAAAAACTTAATTATCTAGGTACTAACTACAATACTTAATATCCGTAAAAAAGTTCACATTCGACAGTCGTCAGTCGACACAAAATAAATTAACCGGGGTAAGACAGCGGGTATAGTTTGCTAGTTACATATTATTTTAGACTGCTGCCCCACCCTGAGCCCATGGCTGGCTACGCCCATGAGCCAGAGGCAAACGCAAAGGCCATGCGGGAAGAACAACCATTTCTCAAAAGTGATAGCTGCATTCTGTAGTTCAAGATCTAGGAAATCAAAGAAAGGAAGAGAAATAAATAAAGACGCTCTTAGATTTAATTTTCAATCTCATTGCTTCCTGTGCGGTGGGTTTTTCGGAAATATTTTCGCATTTCATAGACTACAATTTTCCGTAGGTCACTCAGGTATATAAATTATCTTCAAATAGCAATAAATAAGCATCTACGCATTTAATTTAAAAAAAATTCGACAACTTTCTTAAAATAATGTAGATGTCTTATCATATATAAACTTGATGAACTTATTTGTTTGTTAATTATAGTAGTATATTTGAATTTGTAATTTTTTCGTTTAATAGTATAACATGGAATCTTACGCTACATGAGTAATTACAGTGTTAAATTGAATAAATAGCTTTAAATTGTACATATTGATAAAAAAATAATTTTTGAAATTGAGTTTTTTTCGTTTTTTGCATTTTTTGATAACATTTCTCGTTGTAATGTATATTTTTTTTTACACTATCAGAAAGTAGAGATTTCAACGAATAAAAAGCCCACCAACTTTTTTAAAAAAACAGATATTTTGACGCGTGAATTTTCGATTGAAAATTAGGGTGGTTTTTTGGATATTAAATTAAAATAATGTGAAAAAATAAATTTTTCAAATCCAAAGAATTACAGTGTCTTTGACACAAAATAAGGTAAGTTTTCACCAAATTTCGTGAAAAGAAAATATTTTTTGTTAAAGATAAAATTAAAAAACCAAAAACTCGGTTTTTTCAATTTTGCAAATAAATTTTGGGTTATGTGAAAAAAGTGTAAATACAAAAGTTGTAGATCTTTACATTACCTACAACTTTGCTATTTAACTTTTTTCCATAAGACTTGTAGTTTTGCCGGAAATCGAGATATACCGATTTCTACCCTTAAAAACCCACCCCACCCCACTTCCCGACCCCGAATCGACCGTAATTTATTTTTCCTTAAATTTTCAGTATATTTCCTTCCTTTTTCAATGGGTCTCATCCTACTATAATTTTTTTTTGTTTCAAAAATTATCGACCCTGGGCCCATCATATAATTATGCTATGCATAGACTTTTATAACTCATCATATATTTTGAATACGTGCATAGAAATGACCGAAAGTGCGTTCATGTCCCCACGTGATCATAGTTCCTGTTTTGTTTGTTATAACAATTGAATAATATTTATCAATTTTTAAAAACTAAACCAAACTATTTCGAAATTTAAAAAAGTTCTATTAGATTTTTATAATTATACAATTAATGGCCAGGAATTATTTTTGAGTTACTTTTTGACATGAGGGTTTACGTGTGAATTAGAATTTTATAATTTCTTATTGGGCTGTTGCCCGAATACTAGACATTGGCAGAATTGTCTTTAATAGATATCTGAAGCCATTAATAAAAGAAGAAGAAGAAGATTAATGGCCAGTGATATGACTATCATTGACATATAAGCGTCCTTTAATTAAAATCTGAATAATATATAATTACTAAAATACCACAATTAGAAGAAGCAGCAACTCGAAAAATCATTGAAATAATACTGGTGCCTACATAATACATACAAGTAAGTATGAACATAGTCAAATAATATAAAATCATAAACATGAGCATTGGCTTATCTGATCGAGGAAGGTTTCCTAAGGCGCCTTCCTTCCATCACTGTCACTCACTTTCGCACAATAAATCTGTTTTATTGTCTTCTTTCATCCATCTTTTCCACATGAATGAACCCCATAACATACTTCATTTCACTCTGGTCACTACGATATTCTTTTTAAAACATCAACATGTGACCGCTTAATTTTAAATTAGAGTTCAAGATCTGCTAAGACGACCACTAATTACAATAATATTTACAAGTACACTTTATATTTACTAATAAACCTTTACAAACAAACAAATAAATATTCTAACATACTAACATAAAATAAAATCCATTTATTCTTAAAATATTTAAATGCAATTCTGAATCTTTCTTGAATCAAAACCAAGCTTATTGGATCAATCTTCGAATACTTTATGGTGAGGAATATCTTTGTTTTGATTGTTGTGACACCAAACGGTTAGCTGCTTAACATTTTGGATCTAAAGTGTGTACTTGTGTGACTGTATTGTGTACTGTATATACATGAATCTTTTATCTTCCCTTGTACTCATACCATATATTTTCATTCATAAGAGTTGAAACGAAAACATATTTTCCAAGTTCAAGTTAATTACAGACGTCAGATACTTAATCAAATTTACTAGGTAATTAATCAAAACAATTATTTCTCACCATGTTACATGTAAACCAAAATATGTACATTAAAACTGTCTAACTTCAATAAAATCAACTCCCAAAGTCTAACTGAAATTTGACGGAAATTTTCAACTAAACTTAGCAACAATGAATAATTGACGTCGTTGTTGACTTAGCATGGCTCGTCGACTTCATCTAGATCTTAATTGGAATATACATACTTATTGTTAGTTTACAGAATAAACCCATCATCACCGGGACGCTGATCTTCGAACACAATACAACTAATGTATTGAACTGCTAAGATTAACACCAAATTATATTTTACTAGCTTTTACCCGCGGCTTCGCTCGCATTTAAGTCAGAGATCACTTCAATAGAAATGAATCAATATGATAACTATGATAAAAATATATAAAAATGACTGACGGAAATAAAAATAAATATAGAAAAATTCCAAACAGCTGAAACTATAGGCAATTGATAATTATAACAAAAAATATTTTTTTTTAAATAACTTCTAGTACCTCCAAAAATGTGTGTACAAAGTTTCATGATGATCGGTTAAGTAGTTGTTGCGTGAAAACGTAAAAAACAAACATTCACATTTATAATATGGGATAAGACGTCGTAAAGTCAATTTCAAGATTAATCTGGATGCACTATGTACAGTATGTAAACATGAAATAAAAATACCTATTCCCATAGTCATAGTTAAAAGCAAATGTTAGTGCATCCAAGTCGGTGTTTCCATGCGAAGCTTCACTGATCTCCCTTGGGAAGTAATTGAGCATTGTGAAGCTAATCAAGGTTTCTAAGCCTCTGGTGTGGGATAAGGTGATTAAATTATCTTAAAATATATGTTAAGGTACAACCACCAACACAAAGAACAATCAATCTCCGCTATGACGGCCTAATGAAAGAAGTCAAACAACATACATAAATTACTAGAAATACAAAACATATACAGTTGACGCTAATACCTAATAAATATCTAGGGGTTAATGTAAAAATATCCCGACTGTACTCTACACCTGTCGAAAAGGGATAAACATCAATCAATTTGGGCTGCAAAAATAAAATGAAACGAGTGTATTAAGTTACAAAATTTCAGGTATTTTCTCATTAATCCGAAGATTTGGCGTTCACGTCACGTCGGGGGTGTTCCCCACACATAATGGTACTTTAATGGAAAATTGGATGTTGTTTAAGAAACTCGATTTAGGGAAACCGAATGCTTCTACATTTACTTTGGCTTATCTTTAGATACGTAGAACTATCTAAATACTAAGTAGATATCGAATCGCTTTCGAAACACAAAGTTGGATATCAAAATAAGGATACACAATGATCAAGAAAATACTCACTGAAATAACATATCAAAAGACTTGCGGGATATTTTGCATTAGACCTTACCTAATACGGAATAAGCCCAAATAACCAACCCTGGGTTAGTCTATCCATGAGCGCAAGACAATGACATCACAAACAACCAAACCCCACTACCATCTACCATAATATAAATATCCATTGTATTAATCAATTCTCAAAACATATAATAAAAATATATTTTGGTACGCTTTGGTACAATTAGGTATATAAATGATTAAATACCTATATCAGTCAAGTGCAAGATTCGATAGATTAATCAATCACTCCAACAACTCTTTATTAAACGTCCAAGTGTTCAGTTAACTTCACAAAATTAATATCTTAAACTATAAATAGAAATAACTATCTGAGCAGACATGGTTTTCATTTAGTAAAATTATTCACATGACTGTACCTTTAAAATACCATATTTTGATTAAGAGAGCAGTATTTTGTGGGGTCGAAATCAGCAACTCGTAAGGTAAGGGTCCTAAATCGTAAATTACACGTCATCCACGTAATTCAGACTCAACATTTTCGTGTGATCTCATTTTTCCCAAGCATCGCTCATAAAAGCGTTCGCAAATGTAAATTTATACGGATACATATATCGCATTTGAACTGGCAAATTTTTCTGTTTCCATGCGCGCTTTGTATATTAAAAGGCCGAATTTAGATTTTAAGTTATTCACATTCGACTACGATTTGCGGTTCAAATGAATGAAAATAGTAAAATATTATTGGATACATTACCAATAACGTAAACCTTTAATTGATTAATACAGATAATATCAAATATTTTATATAAATATAGGGGAAAGTGGGATGTTGTGTTCAACTCAGTTTTGAGAAAGTTATAGTCCAAAACGAAAACCCGGTACACAACACCCCACTTTACCCTAACATTTCAACCAATCGATTATTTTTTTAAAATTAATAATAATTTAAACTTACTGGACTTAGTTTGTTTACCTATTTTGAAATAAAATACCGGCCCCCTACATCACAAATTATTGTGGCGTGATCACTTTGGTGAATTCTCACTCAGACGCTTAATGTTTATAAATAAATTTGTATTTTGAGTGGTGTAATAAATTAGAAACGCAGAGTGTGTCTTTGTTTTCGGCTCCACAAAGGCGAATAAGCATAACATCATCTTCAATTCGACTGTCAATTTATCACTTACTGGAGATGCGTTTGCAGATTTACATGTAGAAGCCGTTAAATATTAATATAATTTATTTTGAAGTCAGGTTCGTGGACTATTTATGAGGTCCAAGAAGAGAACAGTAAAACTAGAATTCATTGATCACGATTACCTATATCTAAATTCACATTTGAAAGTGTGAAATAAAAAATTCAACAAAAGTAATTTTTTATTTATTTATTCATGGGCTCCAATAGAGCGCTTTTACTCGTCAATACAAATATAAATATAAATGAAATAAATTTATTAATTTAATAATTATCAATTTGATTTAGCTGCTGTATAGGGGCATTATCAACTACCTAAGGATAAACATAAAATGACATAGATTATGTCCAAGCTTTTTTATCAGTAAGATATTCATCTAACGTGTAAATATGTGTAATAACGTGTAATAATAATAAAGTTCCAGTGAAGTCAACTGAGTGTGCTCAATAGCAGTATTGCCTTTTCAGTTTCAGACGGCAGACGGAACTGCTTTTTTTGAAACAATATGAAATGTCTGGCTACAACGGAAGCCGGTGAGACGGTAGGAAAGAGGGGTGGCTACAAAGGAGTTTCTATACGACTCTAACGTTTCCGAGTAAAAGTGAAATAAAAAGTAACTTCATATACTTACAGGTACATACAAGTTTAGCAATGTGTAGAATTAAAAAAAATTAAGTCACAATATTTTTTATTGATATTTGCATTTGACTGTACATCAGATGTTACGAAGACAACTGCCATCACAGTGAATCATTCAATATGTTGATTGCTTTGAAGATATAAGAGTACGTGTCAGTGTTTTTATGGATTAAGGTTTATGTTTGTATTAAAATTTTGTAATTTCTTATTGGAGTGCTTGAAAATGAAAATCGTTTATTAGCATAGGCACTAAAGGCGTGCGCTTGCCCATCGTTAGACTCTACCGTGACTTCGGAAAGGCGTATGACGAGAAGAATACCACAAGAAACTCGTCAATACTCGCGTCTTGAATACTCATCATTCGCAGAATTGTCTTTGTTACGACATTTGAGGTCATTAATAACAGAAGAATAAGAGAGTACGTGTCATTATACGTCCTAATCACAATTGCATATCAAAACTAGAAGAGAATATTAAATGTAGGAGTCAAGCACAACAGATTTCCCGCAATAGCATGCTAAAACATGCAACGATTTGAATTCACACTGACAATACTGAGCACAAACATGGCTCAACAATGGATTCACTGTTTACTTTAGTAATACTCATCCGTCATTTATAAACCGTCTGTAATCGATATTCGTACAAATCCTGTGAGCCTGAGGCATTATTATAACTTTAGTAGTATGTTCAATTTAGTAAAAGTCAAAATTGATAACTTTATTTCACATAAGCCTTTTAGACTCTAGAATCATAATCTACGAGATTTTGGAAAGGCATATGGTGAGAAGAAATTACGGGAAACTCGCAAATCATAGCCTGTACAAGATAATGTTAGTAGGTATAATACCTTTAATATAATTAATGTAAATAATGCACTAGGCATCCAATCATACCAACATAGTAGCAATCTTTGACAATTAAAAATCTTAGAATTCAGAACAAACAGATGTAGTATTCACGACTTTTGGATCATGAAGAGAATCAAATCGTTCCTAGATACAGTTTCTTAGCTCTTTACTTTTGTTTACAAATTGTTATCACGTACTGTAGTTTTAAAGTGATCCATTTCTGTCTGAAACAGTAAAGGTATTGAACTTGTTACGTAAATTATCGCAGACACGTTAAGAGAATAACAAATTAACTTTGAAGTCGTACTACGAACTCTTTTTAAACTTAACAATGTAAACTGAACTTCTAAATGTGTAGTTAAAGTAACTCTTTTGCTAATAAATATTAACGAACTCTATTAATTTGAAATATACCTACTAGATTAAAAATCATTTATATACGACATTTATTACAAATTTTTAGCTTAATCCACTACATTTCGAGGCAACAATCGTTTTCAATAAACCAACCAAGTTGATTTGGTGTTTACTAAAATTCAGTTTAAGAACAACATATAGCTCGTGTTTGAATTTTTACAATACACGGAACACGAATTAAGTAAAAGTAACATCTACTTTATAGATCATTCCCTCGAGGATCTTTGGACGTGTTTACTGATCCACCCACGTCTCGGCTCTGGTCTACTACAGGCAATTTACAACTGTTTATGTGGCGAAAGGACGCTGTGTTTTTACTAAACAAATACTGCCGACTATTCCTGTTGTTGAGAACGCTTTTCACTCGAAAAGGTTCGAGTTGTTTTGATAAAACTTTTTGGTGGTTTTGTAACAAATAGACTGATTAAATTAGACGTTCATGTTCTACAAAAGTTGTTTATGGTAATTAATTCTTCATTAATATTATTGATCTAAAAGAGTTACTATCACGTTTATTTATTTCAATTCAATATTTCGAAATCATTGCAACTGTGACAGTCGCGGCGAGAAATGTATTCTCTTGCAACATCGAATTCAAGCAATCATCAAAGAATCTAGAAACTAGACTTTGACTAGATTAGAATGTCGTTTAAAAATTAAGTTTAACTAACATCATGTTTTCAACCACATATGTTATATTATATAACCTTCCAACGAGATCAAACAACAACAAACAAATAAACTTGTAGACTACACGTTGAACGTAGCAAAAGATACAAGTAAATCCATTTACCTTACAATACAGAAAACGCAACTTGCACATTATTAGAATTAAAAACTATTGAAAAGAGAACGCGTCTACTTTATAGCTACAGTAATACCCCGCTTTACGCGACTCCGTTATGAGCGGTTTCACTATAACGCGAAATTCAAATTTCGCGCTCAATTGCCCCGCATTATGCGAAAGAGCGTATAAACATAATGTAGTCATCAACTTCTCTAAAGTCGCGGGAATTTCAGTTTTTCCCGGAACGTATCACTCGCGTAAAGCGGGGCATTACTGTATTTATAGCTGATCTATAATTAAAAAAAAAAACAATTGAAAATATATATTTAATTACAATAATAAGAAGAGGGCGAGAAAGACGAAGATGACAATATATACACTAAAGATGTTTTTATAGAAGAAAAGAGCGACGAAACCGCGATTGATATGAGAAAATCTCTTTTCCTAAGTTGGAGAAGAATTTACCAGTGTACTAAGGCTGCTTGTTCTTGAAGGCACTATTAGATCACAATAAAAAATTAACACTGCAACGAAATGCATTTTTTTAAATTTATTTATTTAAAAACTTGGTACATGCGTACAAGGCGGGCTTAATGCTAGGTAGCATTCTCTACCAGCCATGCATTTTTTTTCTTACAGTCACAAATCCCAATAGTTTGTACATACAATAAAATAACCTAGAACTAATAATGAGATGTCCTTTGCTCCATAAACATAGAACCTCGTCCACTAGCTTCAGTACTAAAACAATATATGTATATATATGGGATAACGTCTTTTAATAATTAAAATAAACACCGCCTCGCAAATCACATACCGTCTTTCGCCGTCGTCCAATCTTTCGCATCTTTCGTCTCTCATTCACGTTCCGTTCCACCCTTGATCCCAAATGTATGTACTCCTTTACAATAACCGATTTGAAACTCTATTATTGACCTTAAATTACAACCTACACAAAAAGCTGATGTCCAATAACCACCCACGTGGTCAATGTTTTCTTCATAATTTAAGTAGGCGTTGTATGTCAATGTTATATTTTTTAGACCCATCGGGTTATTCAATTTAATGATGCAAAAATTGTGACCTAATTAGTTAGGTCAACTGCAACTACGAATATTACCACGTGGGTGATCACCTTGACGTTTTCTCATTATAATGGTTAAAAATTTATGATTTCTACAAATAAAAACATATGTATAGGTAACTCCTTTGAATAATATACTGGTTTTATTGCGTCTGTGAATAAATAACATGACTGTATTTCTAAACATCAAAGCGCAACAAGTCTTAGACAAACTTCTCAAGAAGTAAGACCAAAACAATTTAACAGCTGTCGTTTTAAGTAATTACTAAATAAGCTATTACTATAGAGTTACATGGTTTCAATCTAAATAAAACCGCTATCACTTTTATTAAAACCGTAAACCAGTTATTATAACTGGTAGTAGAACACGTCCGTACCACACGACATACCATGAACTAATGAGCCACGTCCCGCTATCAATTACAACATTTTTTGTTACACTACCCTCATCACACGAAATGTTACCTTACAACTATTGTTTAAGAGCTAGTTTGCTTTTTTTGTATTTACATGTTTGGTGTGTATAACAACTGCACATTGTCGTTGCGTTCACTTCCGGCATGCGCACGCGCCGCTCTCGAAACCAGACACCTAGACGTGATATATGCTATAAATCTAACAGGTGACAACGGCGCCATCAGCGCGGTTTAATTTTAGAAACCCAGCGAGACTTCTTGGGAATACATTGAACGTGAAGATAACCAAACAAAATTACCGCTTCTTTGAATGCTGAAAAGGATCAGTTTGAAATAAAGCATAGGCTGTGCATATAAATCAATCTGAAAGTGTGATATTTAATATTTGAGATATTTTTATATTTTGTCGAGTAAGCATTTCTGGTTAAAGCCAATGTTTGTTTATTATACATATTTGTTTCAGGTCTACGTGATACGGGTTTCTGTTGTCCTTGTCCTGTACGAATTATATATATAGTAATTTGAGGTTAGACTTAATATGTATTGTATTTTTTATTTAAGTATTATATGTACTTAGGCACCTATTAAATAACATTATTTCTTTAAATAACTCCAACAAAAAAAAACATGTTTACACAAAGATTAACTAAACAAAGCTGCTCGAAGTAACTCGAGCAAACGTTAATATTTTTATTATTATTTTCAAAATTTCCCTTATCCCTTTTTAACCTCACCAACTGTAGCGTATAATCGGTTTTGCCAAAAGAAAGAGCACAAAAGCCCGTGAGCTCGCGTTATTTCGTGCTTTTGTCACTTAGCCGGTTTTAGTGCCCCCTCGACTTGATGATGTAGTTCTGGCATTATTTTTGTGAATAAACCGGACATTGAAGAGGGTTACGTTTAATGATGACACGGACAATCCGCGTTCCAATTTACATCCTTTTCTTACTCAAATCCCCTTCTTACTTGCGTTACTGTTTTGAATATTATTTCTTTAAAAATTGTTAATAACCAAAAACAAATGTTGTGAAAATTGTGACGGCACTTACTACTTTTTTAAAGCAACTATAAAGAAGCTGGTGTTAAATTAGAAGAGAGACAACTAGGTACTACTACAGACAAAGGTCTACATGCGTCAGTCGACTTGAGAAGACGCTTGTGAGCCATTCATATACCCTGCTACATATAATCTTCACGGATATTAAGCTCGAAAGTGGTGGTACTACATCAAAACGGCATACTAGGCTAATAACCATCACCAGTTTGCATACAACTTTTAAATTGGTACGTTACAAATATTACGACTAAAACGTACTAATTACTACTACCCTTATTTTTTTTGTTACAAGTGTTGACAAGTTGCAAACTCGTAAGCCCCAAAAACACTTCGATCCTCTAAATCAGCGGTTCTTAAACTTTTTGGCTAAGGAAAAAGCCTTAATATAATTATAAAAAACCGATTTATATGTATTTATGAATAATCATATTGCAATGTAATATTACGTAATATTTAGTTGGGATATTTGGATATAACCTTATAATCTCGCTTTGGTAGGTATTTTAGCAGTATTTTAGCCCTAGGGTTCCGCGGAACACCACTTTGAGAATGGCTGCTCTAAATAAACATAAATCTACGAGTATATGGAAACATGTTAAATAAAAACAAACAACACAAATGTTTCGAAACGTATGAATAATAGAAATAGATACAAAATTAACTAATAAACCGAGTGGTGTACTTAATATGAATGGTCAAACTTAATATCAAAAGCTCTCACTAAAAACTCGAAAACAAAATTCAAATCTAAGTTACATTTTATAAAGCCCGGTCACTTATTTCAAAAAGATGAGTAAAGTAAGAAACACTCGTTTAAAACTAAAAGACAAAGGAGCCTATTCTTGTCCTCGCTCTTTTCATTAGAAAATCAGATTGTGATTGTGTAACGATCGAAAACAGATCAACTTTATACGGGAATATGTCCCAGTTTAATCCTTTGTATTTTGCTAGGTGTTTTTGAATAAAAAAATTATGACTATGGTTCACAGCTCTGTCACGCAGAACGAATGCCAAATTTTACAATTCTCACACACGTCTCTGCTTCCTAATTCAGCGGTTCTCAAACTTTTTTGGCGAAGGAAAAAGCCTTAATATAATTATAAAAAACTGATTTATATGTATTTATGAATAATCATATTACAATGTAATATTACGTAATATTCAGTTGGAATAGTTATATGTAATCTTAACTCTCCCTTTGGTAGGTATTTTTTGCAGTACTTTAGCACTAGGGTTCCGCGGAACACACTTTGAGAATGGCTGTCCTAATCACTAATGATTTATGAGTATTATATGTAGTATAAATATTTTTGTCAAGTAAATATTATAAACAAAAAGTATTACTTGATGTATCGGTCTTAACCGCAATACAGAAAAAAAATACCAAAACGTTTTTTAAGAATACACCAGTTTTATGTACAAATGCCGTCTTTACGAGACTGCTTGTTTTGAAGCCGCAAAACTTTAGGAGCCTTTGACATTCGTTTCTACAAAGGACGACTGCAGATTATGCTGGTATGAAGAATATTTCCCAGCTGCCGAGGTTTGAGGTATAATAATATGAAATTAGTCTTTCTCTTTATGATGATTAATTGCTACAACCGGAGTGACCGTCGCTCGTCTAGATGATATGATCATATATGAACTCACTCCGCCTGATACAAGTTTTAGGACATAGGTCCATGTTTGGATTTCTCAAATTTATTTCTCATTCTAAATAATCAAATAAATAAACTTACACAGTACGAATAATAAACGGTCTGATTTTGGAAGACGGAAAATATACCTGAAAAAAAAAAGAAAAAATAATAATATTAAAAACAAAACAAACAACATGAATGGAACATTAAATTGCGGGTAACATAGTAAATAATAATTTGTCGTCGTACCGCTGGAATTTCCAACTAGCGCGACCTCCGAGGCAATCATTCAATTTAAACGTTTTATATACGCACGCACATCATTTGCGCTACTACTCTCTACTCAAGTGAAGTTATATGCGTAACACAATAATAAACAAAAACACATAACATAAAACTTTCACTAACACCCGTACTTCACGTGGGTCTATAATCCATCACGTGATAACATTATCAAACTCCATCAATGTCAGAGACATGTCATTGACTCACATTCGTCATTACGTAAAAGATCACTTGAGCAGTCACAGCATTGAGTGGGTGCACCTACGCCACTTGCGAAGAGCTTACCTAATATTTGACATTTTAAATCTTTAAACCTGCCGCAAACCATTATTACTGGCCACGGTAATTCACGTGGTGCATAATTATAATGGAAGACAAAGAAAACACGTTCATTGATTATTGAAAAAGCTTCTCGTAAATATTACCCATAAGTTCTAGAAAAACTAACCTACGACAACAAAAACAAGTTTCATCAATAACTACAAGTACCGTAACACAATATAGTCTTAGTCAACCCACACCTATCCGTTTATATTAAACACGGAGTTACTATTAATGAATTCATATAAACTATTTTATTTTGAATTAACACTAGAACTACCAGCCGGTCAAATGACCTATTTTTACCAACCGGTCAAAATGACCGGGTGACTTGAGCTTTCAAAGAATTAAATATAATTAAATAAATTTATTGTAGAATTGTTAAAAATTAGACCGGTTATTAAATTGACCGGTTGGTAGTTCTAGTGTTAAAATATACATATAAATATTAACATTTATTTTTATTGAATTTCCGACAGTATTTCACAACTCTGTTAAGACCTATTATTGTTGATAAAAACTATATTAACACATTTTGATATAGGTACATATTTATTTATATGTGAAGTGGTGGGTGCGTGAATTAATGTGATAACTTACATATGTAGCGTATGAAGTGCAGTGGACTTACTACATAACACATACAATTGATTATAAAAATGGCATATACTTTATAAACCACATATGCAATGTCGACAGTTTCAGTATTTACTATTAAATATCTATCGTCTATAAATGCACAAATGGCGTACTATTATTTATTTGAACTGTATATAAATCCCCCCCCCCCCCTAACCCCTCTTCCTCATCCTCCTCCTCCTCTAAAAAAAGCAAAGCTAGGGAATGGTGAATATGGATCACAAAACACATTTATATAGACAGCGAAAAAGCAACACGTTAGAAACACGTAGAAAGCCTTTTGAAAAGAATTCTGTCGCTACATCTATTTCTGTTACGAACCGATAGAAATACTACTAAAAGCTTTTCGTTTATCAGATTCAAATATTTACTTAAAAATCCCTTATTAAAATTTAACTCATACGTCCAGTATTAAATAAACAACGTGTTACCGCAAAAACTATGAATACTACGAGAAAAACCGCCAAAAAAGGGTAGAGACCTGCTTAAATTATGCCCTTTTGTAGGCATTCTCATCTAACCCTCAAAGGCACTGATGAAAATTTAAATATACACGTACATTTTCCCAAATACACGTAGGCAGAGTAATTAGGTGTTGTGCGGTTTTATCGTAATTTATGCTACATTTTATAATCCCAATCGTTCATGTAACTATGGCATATTGAAAGCACAATTACATATTACATGATAGAAACTTTAAATACACTTTCAATACTAAAACGCAAACGGTTAGTGTCAGTCAGGGGTCTACTGCTGCATATATCTTTTCTTTGTCATAGCAGTTTATTTTCGCTTTTAAACTATAAAAGTACTATTATAATTTCAAAGAAATGTAAAATTAATTTCAATCTCGACTGTCTCATGACATTAGTTATTGAGGAAAATGTGTGTTTTTTTATTTAGATAAACATACGTCCTAATCCTAATAATGAATTTTATTAGATTATAAGTAGGTATAGGTAAAGTAAGCAATAACCAATGTTCGCAATCCTATTGTAATTTAAAAAAAAAGTCTATAGTGATATTTGCGTACGAAAACAATTGATTGCGTTTATAACGTTCTTCATTTACTTTTCCTATAAGTTTCTAATCACATTCCCGTATGATAATAAATTTACATATGTACCTTCTACACATATTTACAAAATTCAGTTATAAAACAGATATAAAAGAAAAGAATTTTATCAGTGAGTATTTTTGTGTCACAGACAATTTATCTTGATGTAGCAATAGATAACAAAACATTATTTATTTGCAAGTAACTTATGCTTCAACTCTCATAACATAATGTCAATATTAGTCACTGTAACAGTTTTGTTTACATTGCTAAGGCGCTCTCTTTTAATATAAAGCAGAAAAATGGTATCATAAAACTTTATGTACACACGAGTATAAACAGCGTTGGTAGGTAACTAGATAGGTCAGATTCTAACCTAACATCGAGTTAAAATTAGTATTCACGTAAGGTTCACAGAGTAATTTTGAGTGATTGGAGGATGAGTAAGGACACTTCACTTAATTAGAATTGGAAATGAATAATTGACATTATGAATAACATTAAACGTTAGAGGTATACAGCAAAGTGCATAATAAAGGAAATTGCAGTTACAAAAGGTCGTACTTGAAAATACCATACAGATTCTATAAAATATATAAGGATTTACATTGCAGTTTTGTCTTGTAGGTTATTCTTTCGCTGCGACATGATACTGTACTTCTTTAAAAAAATTGGAAAAATTAGCTTTAGAAAGGTCGGATTAAATAATTGAAAATAAACACAGTAGCAAGCTGCAACAAGTCTTTTACATTTGTTAATTTATATTGCATTTACTATAGCCCTTAGTTCCAGTATATAATTAGGTCAACAGTACTATCAGCATCCAAATATAAAACGAAGGTAAATGAAAAACATAAGAAAATTAATGCAATTCATTGAACAGCAGATGCATTTAATGAATAACAATTTAACAAGTACCCACTTAAAGGAAAATTAAAAAAGCTTTTACGTTTTAAATTACACGTCGCTCCACGGAGATATATTAAAACCATTTCAAGGAAAAATTGTGACATTACCGTTGTGAAATGACCTTCTTTTAACTTTCATCGAGAATTATAATTTCACTTTATTTTTTACCAAATCTTTATGATAATAAAGTTTTTTAAACCTTCCCTAATATCAAACGGACCCGAAAAAAAGCAACCAAATTGGGAATAATCTTGAATCTCTATCCTAAGTATTTGTTAGTAACCTTCTTAGATTAATAATTTTCAACAAATTCCGTATTTATAACCCAGATGTTTATACTTAAGTTAACTTTGTGATCAAAGCGTCAAAGAATGTCAACCCCTCCTCCCGAAGGGACTAAAGGGTTAACCCTCGCATGCCTCTGTATCTATCTAGGTTATTATAATTTTCACTCCTTATTTTAGAATTTTATAGAGGTTCTACGCAATGCGCTGTACGAGGGCGACAATTAAAAATAGTATTTTCTAATATTAAAATTATTACACACTTTGATATTTGATACTTATTTATCACTACTGCTTTAGCGTATTTTGGAGGTAGTCGAAGTGTAGACTTTTTAAAGCAGCTGTGTTTCGCCATTTGTATGCTACACTCAAGTTTAATTGCGGGCGAAATGCGGTCACATTAGCGCCCGCACATCCAGTACTATCAGTACGGGTTTCAACCGCAACTATTCCTTGGAAAGGACTACTGTTTGTGAGCTACTGTACATATATACGCTTTTGTACTAATAATAATAATAAAAAAATGACCTTGCATGATGGTCTCGTGATCGATTATTCCAGACCGTACACTGAAATATAAATGTGGGATAATGTCGATTATTCAAATGCGTGTATTTATTAACTAGGGGAGATTGTAGGGGTAGGTCGAGGTGATCCCCAATGACAAATTGTCCATAGGGCAAAGGGGCTAAACAAAATGTATGTTGGAAAAATATTACGAAACTTTAATATAATATTGGGGGCGTTGTTAGACTTTGTATGTTAACTTTTTTGTATGTTTTCCTTTTTTTCTTTTGCTATAAAATACAACACGCAATAGATTCATTATTCCTCGCTTTATATCCAATTGTAGGAAAACTATTTACAGAAGGTATTGAAACATAATTTAGGGACTTCAAATTACTCAATTTGATCAATTTTTTATGGGAATATAAGACAATCACATCTAATATGGAACCATTTGCTTCCATTGTCCAAATACACACCTTCTAGAGTTTTAGATCAGACTCTTCCAGTTACACCAGACTATTATACGTTTTGTACTCAACATGGAAAAATAGGAAAGAAATATTTTGGATAAAAGCTAAAAGTAAGGCGAAGAACATAAATTGTATCATTGTACTATTACTTTTAGTGATAAGATCGCCAATTGCTCTAAATCTGCTTCCTATTGTTGTTGTATTGTTATTATTATGTTTTAAAGCAATAAAGTATTTATTATTATTATTATATGAAGAATTAAGACTTCAAATAACAACACTTATGTACAACTTTCTTAACAACCAATAACACAAACATTTTATTACAAAGTAAACAATTCACTCCATCCATCGCACAATGACCGACGTTGGTAGCGTTTTAATATATTTTCCTAATATTTCCTCATTAAGATTGTCGCAATAAATACGTTTTACGATATTTGTTCCCTGTGGAACAATGGCCACTACTCCAGACGGTCGGCGCGACGGCTTCAACCTACCCTATGTTTCGTTCTCGTATTTCATGGCCCTAATGTTTGCATCTATAGAGTGTACTCACGCTCGACAACGTGTGACGTCACGCTAAAACTTGCACTTGACAATAATTGACTTCAACAAAATGTGTGGTATGTATAAATAATTTAGAAGTATTAATGCTCTCTAGAATTATTGCTGATGATTCAATTAGACATTTTAAAAACTTATCAAGAATAAATAAATTATTTATTGCAAAAAAGTCGGCATTATCTACCAGCTAACCTTTGTCAGTGTGAGCGGTGATATTCGGTGCAATGAAAAGAAAAGAATAACTAAATCTACACAATACATACATTACATAAAATAATAAATAATAACAATATACATACATACATACAATATTTGTAATCGTAGCAAAAAGTCACTAAAACAGTTGAATCACATTCGCGAAGAACAGCTGATTTCACATTTCAAAATTTCATCATCAATTCTTACATCAATATAAAAATTTATTAATGATATTGTAAATGTACAATGAAGCCTGAAAGGGCATTAATGTAGATGAATGAATTAAAATACGAGAAAGCAGTTTTTTAATTCCCTGTTTAAAACTGTTAGAAGAATCCACCTTGCCGCTTTACTATTTATTACAGCTTCACTATTTTTCACTCAACTGGAACAAGATTTCACTGTTTTGTAAGTTGAATACATAATATGTGATGTCTTTTACATATACATATACTTTCAAACCACATTTAAAACACTTTCTAGACATAAATTAATTAGTGGTAAGTCTATTCTATAAATTGGACTTACATATTACTTCCCCTAAAGGGCGGCAGTTGCTTAGATAGGCTTTCACTACTACACCCCGCACCTAAAACGTCAAGTACAAAATCACTCCTGTCTTACACGACCTGGAGTTCATTTTACAATCATACGATTTCTAATCTCTACTTCAATTATCATACAAACGAGATCCGTCTCTACCGTAATAGCATTTACAATGACTTTGCCGTGTAGCTTTTAATAGAATAAACCAATGGTTCTTCATCTTTTTATTGGTACTCATATCTTCACTGCTACTCAAGTAATCGGAGATCAAGTATATTTGACCTACCTATCAAAAGCGTACCTATCAACTAAACATTTTTTTCCAAGTCTTGGTTTTATATGTTTGAGATGTCTTTATGATACTCATAGTGCAGAACTGAAATAGTCATTCGCATATATTAAGATAAAATTTTAAAACTCTAAATTCTAAGAAATTCTATTTAAAATCACTTCTAATAAATTACAGAGGAGGTAAATTGAGAATAGGTATACAAAATAGGTATATAAAAGGTATATAAAAAAAGAAATATTAATACCCTAAACAAAATGCATCATCATTAAAATATTCATCCACAACACTATATCACAGCTCATACATGAAATAACGATTTAGCCCCGGTTTGGGCGCCACTGGTGCAGACGAATGTAATGGAAAATTGGTTTAGGTGTGCCCGCCCGCCCTTCGTTTGGGTGCCTGTTATGAGGTGTCGAGGGACAATTTATAAACGCCGAATCTTTGTTAACACTTCCTTTACCAAACAACTTCGCTCAATGTGGTTCTTAAGACTAACAAAATTGTATTATATTTTCATACCTTATTAAAAAGTTTGGATATATCCTTTGTATGTCGTGTTTTAAAGTAACTAGTGGTTAGTTTAGAAAACCAACGATGAATCAGTATAACTAGACAGGTGGCACTACAATGAAGTGAAATCATCAATTGTAATCAATTACAGTTAACGACTCATAATATTTATCATTACTTTATCAAATACATTTAATACATATTTTATTTTTAGTTAAAAATTATAGACAAGTAGGATTTACTATAATAATTATATTTATGATATTCTGAAATGTGTATTTAATTTTTCGTCTTTTCTGAAGGTTCAAACCAAATGTTTGAATCAAGTCAATACCTACTACGTAACATGGATAATTCATTTATCACACCAAGTCTCAACTACGAAAGAAGTTTTGGACTGAAAGTTGAAAGAAACGTTCACAAATTTCTACTAGCAATAAAACACAAGCTTAGAAAAATAATTTAAGGCCTAATGCGTGCATTATAATTTTGAAATTCTAAGAATACTTTACACCAAAAAAAACACAATAAACGTGACAATTTAATTTTAAAAAAGGGAAGATAATAATCATGATATTCTAATAAAGCATTGAAATCCCTAAAACAGAAGTTAATTGTAACCCAAAATTGTATGTTACATTTGAAATACAAAGAAACTATTACGGGACCACCGCAGCGGTAAACAGTATTTTAAATCACTTTTAAGACGTCCGCAGCACGATTCGTATGAACGCGACAGATGTCGCGCGACACCTGCCCCTTAAATAATAACTTGAGTTTCCATTACTCTTACGTGTTGCTAACAACCTGCATTAACTAATTTAAAGGACTGTTTGCGGCTTACAATTGCATTTATTTTTGTCTCACAGCGATCACGACGACCGTAGAGCTTCGAACCTCGAATTAAAATAATTAAAAATAAACGACACAAAAAGTGTTTTAAATTGGTTTCCAACTGGATTAGTTACCATTATCACAAACCCATTCGGTTATTTTACATTTACATTTGCAGGACGACGGGCTTTATATTCTGTAGTGACAGTTTAGAAAATTATAAACATACGTAAGTGGAACACATTTGACGAGATATAAAAAATATCCTTTAAGAACGCTCAACTATTTCTATCATTGTGTGCCCTTCATAAAGTGATCATGCAAAAAAAAAGTCAAAAATTTGAAAAAAAAGTTGCGATATAAAAGTCTCGTAGTTCAAAAGTGCGACACAAAGTTTATTTCTTCATAAAGTAACTTTCCCACGTCTCGTTTCCACGACGACTCGAATACAATAGTTGATGTTAATAGATAAGCACTAAAATAACACAATATAAATACAATGTACACTAATACCAATTACAATACATACATACATACCAATTATAATACATTTGAGAATATATCATTTCTTGAAGCAGAGACTCGAAGAAGCTTGCAAACATTTATATCTCCTAATAATTATCTCCATTATTGGATTGCACTATAGTGGATACAGTAATGCCCCGCTTTACGCGAGGGATACGTTCCGGAAAAAACTGAAATTCCCGCGACCAGAGAAGTTGACGACTACATTATGTTTATACGCACTCTTTCGCGTATTTGAATTTGAATTTCGCGTTATAGTGAAACCGCGCGTACCGGGGTCGCGTAAAGCGGGGTATTGCTGTACTAGTGTTATCCACATATGCGTTTGGAATCTAGCTCAAACAATATTCCTATCTCTTGCCTAGTTAGCATAAAAATAATCTTTCAGTTAGCATAAAACTGTTAAAGCACTCAAATAAAAATAGAGCAGTCAGTATAATTCAGTTAAAATTTTAAAAGAATAAAAAATGTAATTCACTCAACAAATCTAAATACATAGGTACAACAAATCTAAAAAAGATCTAAAACATTTTACTCTTATTGTGCTCCAGCATTTTAACCATTCAGCTATTCCTCTAGACCGTGAAATTTCTTAAATCACTGCTAATATATGTATAAAACCAGTATAGGGCTTTGGCAGGATTTTGCGCTCAGAGCCCGACGTCCTTGGTGCATTTTTAACGGCCCCTAAAAATATTTTACAACCTCGATGCCTTTTAACCGTGCTAACAACGAAACGTCTATTTTTAAGGCTCTTCAAAAAAAGGTAAAGGTTTTTCGTTACGTATTGTTTTCACTTAAATAATCAATATTGAAACGTGTGGAGTAAGCTCGGATAGGTAAAATAAACACACTGAATTTTAGGTTAAACTAATATAAGCTTGCGCATAACAACAATAAATTACTATTACTTTGATAGTTATTAGTCCAGTCGAACGTCTTATAAATCAATTTAAAATATAACCGATTTGGTTTCAAGGCGTTTCAATCCTATACTTGCTAGTATATGTGAACAAAAACATCAGACGGAATGCGACCAAACAAAACCTGTCATTAATTAATTGAACTCATACAATTAATTCCAAATTGCAAAACTGTCATATTTCATTAATTTCAAGAGCAACGTCTTATTTTTAAATAACATAAACCATGGATGACGCTATCACACCGATCGCATGCACTTGTCCAAAGAATCACGGCAACAAACAACCACGAGGTCCCCCTGGCAATTAGACATGCAATGCCCTCGAAGCTAACGATGGGCGTGGCATTACGTTTGAAGTCAAGAACCGATAAGGTCCATCGCTTTTACTAGAATATAGATGGAAATAGCAATTAAAAAATGGTAACAATTTACATATTAATTTACTTCCTTTACAAAACTACATGTCTTAAAGAAGAAAATTAAAGACTTACAGAGTAATTTTTGTCTGCATTGGTGCAACTCACTACAACGGTTCTTTAACGTTGTTTCTTTTTACTTACTATATATAATATACAGCGAAGTCATTCCGCTACCTCCTCGTGATATCACAGAATTCATTCTGTACTGAACTTTGCCCATAACGTATCAGACATGTGGCGGAGACGACCTGCCCATTCACACTATATAAAATAGCCTCTTCTTTTAGATTTTAGATATAGGTATACATAATAATACTGCAATGCCCTAACACTAACTTAGAACAGAATAACAGAAGAAGAACGACACAAACGCAATTAGTGCAGTTAAATAGGTATCATGGCGAAAGGGGTTATTTAAATAAAAACATACAAAATATCAATACTCACATTTTATTTAATTCAGTATTATTATTAACACACATCAAAATGACACCTTCCTGTTTGGTGGTTTTGATCAGACTGCCTTTCTCGTCTGGGTGACAGATATGCGTCTACCCCTTCCAGCCGATAGGGGTCGCCGCATGTCTGTCACGTTAAAATGATTACTAATTGTATCAATTATTACTTAATTAACTCATATTTAAAGCTTTAGTCAACATTATTGAATTTGGTTGCTGACATTCGGCCATCCTATACTAAGCATGACCTCGTGCTTTATCTTCTTTATTATGTTAGTTAAATTCATAAATTACTATTTCACATGATGCCTATTTACTAAATTATAATAAATGCAAATATATTATGATTACGAGAAAACAATTAATAATTATTATTTAGAGCCCTTCTGCTCTAAAGTCGGGACCCTTCTGTCCAAATAATATTGTAAAATATTTTGGCCCTTCTGCCATATAATAATAAAATACACATATACATATAATAATAAATAATATACTTGCAATGGGCCCTTCTGCCCGCAAGTGAGGACCATTCTGTCCAAATAATATTATAAAATAATTTGGCCCTTCTGCCATATAATAATAAAATACACATATACATATAATAATAAATAATATACTTGCAATGGGCCCTTCTGCCCGCAAGCGAGGACCATTCTGTCCAAATATAATTGTAAAATAATTTGGCCCTTCTGCCATATAATAATAAAATACACATATACATATAATAATAAATAATATACTTGCAATGGGCCCTTCTGCCCGCAAGTGAGGACCATTCTGTCCAAATAATATTGTAAAATAATTTGGCCCTTCTGCCATATAATAATAAAATACACATATACATATAATAATAAATAATATACTTGCAATGGGCCCTTCTGCCCGCAAGTGAGGACCATTCTGTCCAAATAATATTGTAAAATAATTTGGCCCTTCTGCCATATAATAATAAAATACACATATACATATAATAATAAATAATATACTTGCAATGGGCCCTTCTGCCCGCAAGTGAGGACCATTCTGTCCAAATAATATTGTAAAATAATTTGGCCCTTCTGCCATATAATAATAAAATACACATATACATATAATAATAAATAATATACTTGCAATGGGCCCTTCTAATATAATAATAAAATAACATATATAATAATAAAATAATAAATAATAATAATATACTTGCAATGGGCCCTTCTGCCCGCAAGCGAGGACCATTCTGTCCAAATAATATTATAAAATATTTTGGCCGTTCTGCCATATAATAATATGATAACAACTTGTCGGGATCGTCAAACTTGACGGCTTCGGTCCCTAATTTTACAGACCTGTCATCAATACCATGTAATATACAATCCACTGCTAGAGTACCTACAATGCCGCATCTATTTATTAGGCCTATCTTTTCATAATAATACTCCTCTAAGTAGTCAGTGAAGTGAGCCCGTTTGGCCAGCATATC
>JAPWLS010000154.1:0-14699 GCA_028551675.1 Tineola bisselliella
GACAACCATTAGACAGTAATCAAAATAAAATAGGAATATGTTGCGTATACTTATATATCAAACATTCAGTTTAAATATTAATTTGAATTTCTTTCTTTCTGTTATTTGCATATTAATAAGTAACGATTGAAACGATTACTTATAAATGCGTGTAACAGAACGTAATGACAGCTAGGTGACAGTAGACAGTTGTAATGGATTAAAAAAATTATGTCAACAATTTTGAAGCGTGTGATTGGTCAGTCTGTTTCGTACAGCTGAGTAATATTTGAAGTTTGGAACTGTACTCAGTGAATCTATGTTCGAACGTATTTTCTGAATATGGATCTGAATGTACGAACAAATTGTATAAACTGGACCAGCGGTTCTCAAACTTTTTTGGCGAAGGAAAAAGCCTTAATATAATTATAAAAAACTGATTTATATGTATTTATGAATAATCATATTGCAATGTAATATTACGTAATATTTAGTTGGAATATTTAGATGTAACCTTATAATCTCCCTTTGGTAGGTATTTTAGCAGTATTTTAGCCCTAGGGTTCCGCGGAACACACTTTGAGAATGGCTGCACTGGACGATTGATTTGTGATTACTATTGTTATATCTCAATGGCGTAGCATACATAAATATTGCACAATATAATTACTAATACTGGCATAGTTAAGTATATAAATACATAATGAATATAGTTGCGTATAATAAAAGATAACATAGTTATAATGTATATTGTTTTATAATAAAAAAACATTGTATTCATATCGGTTTTTGCAATGTTTATTTATGCGTGCACTAACCTCGACCCAACGGACGGAAACTGTAAAAGAGATAAAACTCTAACTACAATGTTAGTACTAAAGTCCTGGTGGAAAGAGCCAGAATCTAGATTGATCTGTGGGCTTATCACGAATTTTAGTGTGGCTTTCGAACCGAGTTCGCTTCAAGCGATTTGTATGGAAATTTGAGCAGCGCCACCGCGTGCGGATTTGGAACTACAATATTTTAGATACTTTTTGTTAATTTTCGAACGTCTCGATCATTCGTTCATTTGATAGATTGCTGATGCTAGTTGGTTGTTAGTAAAAATTCATGATCCGGATTGCTAACGGATCCGTTTTACTTGTGACAGCCAGACTAAATTCGTGATAAGCCCACTGGACAGAAGTAAGTTGTAACGCGGTTTCCGTCACTAAAGTATATTGCATGCATAGGTCAGAATTTGCTGGACAACCTGTACAGCACTTTTATCTGACAGATATATTATAGAAAGTAGCAAGATATAGGTACTTTCGTTTTCGGTTGAATCTCGAACGATTTCGGTGTCGGCGATACACGCAAATATTGAAATACTAACGTACTTTCTATTGTTACTCCACGAGTGCTTTTGAAAATATTGATTATCTACGCGTTGGAATTCTCTCGAGTTATCTATACTAATATAATAAAGAGGAAATATTTAATTGTTGGTTTGTATGTATTGAATAGGCTCCGAAACTACTGGACCGATTTGAAAAATTCTTTTACCATTAGAATCCTACATTATCCCTGATAAACATAGGCTATAGAATATTTTCAAAAACGTTAGGGATCCGTATGAAAACTTCAATAATGTAACCCAAAGTGTGAAAAAAATCATTATATTGCGTACGCTGCGGAAATTATTGACAATAGAGCAAAGTGATGGATACTACAGTTTTATAGAGGACATCAATATCTGCAAATAAGTCAGCGACACCTTTTTTTAACTACTACAATTATGTCTCAATAACTACTTTTTCATGTTAAACTTCATAGCACTCATCTTCATCATTACGCAAACGAAGTCGTTGGCAACAGCTAGTTTGTGATAAAGAACAATGCATAAAACTTCACAGATTACCAGTAATTTAAGTAATTGACAATTGACAAATTGACAATTGAAACAGCTATAAAACAATTGAAAAACTATATAATAATAATGTATTGTTCTTAATGATGGAATTAAGAAGAATATACTAAAATTATACAAGTTAAATACATTTAATCCTGAAACGCTTAGGTTTACTTGCTTCAATCTCATTATAATTTAAATTCGGAAGGTGTTGTTTAGGTTCTAGAGGTAGAGTCGTCTTTCAGTAAGAAATATGTAACTAATTATGAAGATTGTTCCTAACATAATTCTCATTATTTTCATAGTGGAAGCAATTTAGAATATTCCAAGTATGTCAGCGTGATTGTCATCATGCAAGTATTGTCTGAGATTTTATCGCCTTGCGAAGTAGACTTTACGTGTCAAGAGATGAGCTCCTGATATTAGCTTATCACGTAAGTGGGTTAGCAGAAAAAGTTTAACGTTAGCTAATTTTATTTCATTTTAGAATGTTACGGGGAAATAAAGAAAGAATTTAAGATAGTAACTTTTTTACACTTATATTATGTCAATATATAATAATATATATTAATATATAATAATAATAATACAAAAAGTTGACTCATCTATCAAAAATCTTGGCTGTTTTAGAAAAATGGAATAATACTAAAATAAAATACTCAAATACACCCCTAGTGGTAAGTTACGGAACTACTTAACTGCCATCTTATTAGTTCTAATTGGAATGGAAAAAACAAAAATGCAAGCGTTACCAATATGGCTGAAAGCCATATTACACTAGTAGGACGCGACTATGGAACTTCTGGTCTAGGCTATAATAGTGTTTTTAATTAAATATGTGATCAATCAACGTCACAAAACACGTGACATTAACAAAAGCTATCTCATAAGACAATTATGAGATATCCGAAAAAGGGAACTGTATGGAAAAACTGTTACAAGGTCGTTGCCGATGCCATTGTTATCATAACGCATGTAAATTGTTTTAGGAACAATTAGATCATTATTTAGTGGCCAGTTTGTGTTAAGATAAAAATTATAACATTATGTGTATAACCTAAATTGTTAGAAATTAATTACGGTCATATCCTAACAGGGATAGACAGGGTCTACTGTGGGCTTATCACGAATTTTAGTCTGGCTTTCGAACCGAAAGCGATTTGTATGGAAATTTGAGCAGCGCCACCGCGTGCGGATTTGGAACTACAATATTTTAGATACTTTTTGTTAATTTTCGAACGTCTCGATCTTTCGTTCATTTGATAGATTGCTGATGCTCGTTAGTCGTTAGTAAAAATTCATGATCCCGATTGCTGACGGATCCGTTTTACTTGTGACAGCTCGACTCGAAAGCCAGACTAAATTCGTGATAAGCCCACTGGTCTCAGATATCGCGAGTAATAAATATATGTCAAAAAATATTTCTAAATTAATTTTTTTTCTAAATAGTTTTATAAGCTAAATATAGACATTTTGTTCAGTAAATTAATTTTCAATAAATGTATTTTAAATAGTAATTTAACGATTTTTTAAAAATATATGCAAGGCCCTGATCCTAAAACTGCGATACCCTGTCCTATGGGTATCAGAACAATATAACAATAATAAAAATAATAATTTGATATTGTATGTATTTATGTGTATGTATCCTGTTATTATGTACATTTTTATTAATTACATTTGCGCCTCATTCGCCGCATTCCTCTCCTAATGGTTAGCTGGTAGAGAATACCAAATGACATTAAGTTCGCCATTGTGCCATGATTACTGTAGCGCAATATAATATCATAAGTAAATATTTGCTAGGAACGGGAATTAAACCCGGGCCCTCTGTACAACAGACTTGCGCGTCAGCCACTGCGCAACAAAGGTCGTCATTTATTAAACAATTGAAAATTATTATTTATTTCGTCATTACTTCTCGGTGGTGGTCATTATTAATAGGGAATTAGTTCTTGTCCTGAAATTGAGATCGTCGTTTGTCCCGATTTCATTTTTTTTTTTTGACAATTTTAACATTAGAAGAATTGTCTTTATTAGATATCTGAAGCCTTTAATAAAAGAAGAAGAAGAAAAGATTGATCTGATTTTTATTGTAATGTAATATTTTCGTTTGTTTTTTGAAGCTAATTTTGTAGTTTATATTGATACTACTAGTAGTACTATAACCCCACTTGTATAATTTACAATAAAATTTGAAAGTACATAATTAAACAAATGAAATAAGAAGTGACATTTGAAATGACCACCGCCGTATGCAAATAATTAATATAGCAGATAAATATACACTTACAGTCTTGTGCTGCGCCTTTCGCTGTCAATCATGGACGTAAAACGAGATTTGTGGAAAAAAAGATCGAACTGTTATACAAGAGGCTTGTGATATAAATTGTATCATACTATTTTACTGACAATTTGCTCGATTTGTCCTATCTATGGTTTGCTAAAAACTACTGGACCGATTTCAAAAATTCTTTCTCCATTTGAATGCTACATTATCACTGATCAATATAGGCTATATAAATTACAGGACAAAAATAAGGATCCTTACTAAAACTACAATAATGTAACCCAAGGTTGCCAAAAATTGCCATAAAATGTCTTTGCGGCGGATTTTGCGACGATAGTGTGATAGGCATATTCTGTTGACTGAAATATGAAACAGCATTAAACTTCATAATACAGTAATACCCCGGTTTACGCGACCCCGTTATACGGGGTTTCACTATAACGCGAAATTCAAATTTCGCGCTCAATGGCCTCGCATTACGCGAAAGAGTGCGTATAAACATAATGTAGTCATCAACTTCTCTATAGTCGCGGGAATTTAAGTTTTTTTTTCGGAACGTATCCCTCGCGTAAAGCGGGGCATTGCTGTACTTTATGTCTTCATTATTACGCGAATGAAGTCGCTGGTAACAGCTAGTTAACAATAAAAATTAATTATAATTCCTCTCATGTAACTCAAACGAGTCGGTGTTATTATGAGCTTCCGATTTCCTTCTGGTTTTTCCAACTTCTCTGACCTTGCTTATACATTTATGACAATGACTTTGAGTATTTAAAAGAAAAGTCATTAGCGGTATTAAAACGTCTTTGACCAAATTAGTTTTAGATATAATTAAGAGTTATAACGCTTAATTCACTAAGCTATTTTTTTTAATGTATAAAAAAAACATGTTTTAGGTTGTTCGAAAACGTGATTTAACCAGTTTAAGACTTCTAGTAGACTATTGCGTTTATTTTAAATTTAATCCCATGTTTCGATAGTATTGCTCTTTCACCATAAGCAAGTTAATTTTTTAAATATATCAATACAATATCAGTGACGCGCCGTACGCCAGCGAGTGAGGACGTGCGCTAATAAGTACCCCAACGCGTGTTTTGTTTTTTTTTTTCATTTTGGTAATGAGTGTTTGTGACGATGAGGAGTTTATTATGGGCGAAGGGGAGTATACCTGGGATGAGTTGGAGGCAAATACAATCGTTCTAAGGCCCGTGATGAGTGGAGTAGCAGAAAAGAGGCCACGTGCGGAGAGTGAGGGTAGTTATGAAAACAGTGGTGAAGATTTTTTTAGTATAAAGAAGAGTAGCAAAATTTTGAAAAGGAGTGAGAGTCTGGAGCAGGAGATGGACGTGTGTTTGTCCTCTGTGGAGGTCTTGCCAAGACAGTTTGGATTGGCCAAAGTTTTGCAGCGACAGGCGATTGATGGCGTCTTGAAGGTAGTTTATAGGACGCCATTTAAGGCAATCATAACTTTTCTGGGCAAGGCCAACGCGCTGAAGTTAGTGAACAATGAGTGGTTCAAAATATCTGGTTACCAGTGTCAGTTGAGGGATGATCCTGATAAAAGTTATGGAATTATCAAAGACATAGATTTAGATATCTCTGAAGAGGAAATTTGTAAAACATTATCATGCGAATATGAAATAATTAATGTAAGAAGAATGAAACGGAGAATAGAATCAGGCGGGTGGGGGCCAAGTGAAGGTGTACGCATTTGTTTCAAAAGTAACAAGCTGCCAAAGTACGTTGTTGCCTTTAGTTGCCGAATCAAAGTAGAACCGTATATTTTTGCTGTACACCAGTGCTCTAAATGTTGGAAGTATGGTCACTTGATTCGTGGCTGCCCCTACAAGAAGATTATTTGTCCAAAATGTGGCAGTAATCATGCTAACTGTGAAATATTAAACTTTAATTGTGTCAATTGTGGTGGTGATCATATGGCATTAGACAGATCGTGTCCTATTTATCAAAAGGAGAAATTAATTCGAGTTAAGATGTCAGAGAAAAACATTTCATATAGAAAAGCGTTAGGGGAATACTTGGAAAGTATTAGAGTTAAGGATAATGTTAAAGAAGACGCAGAAATAAACATAGTAGAAAATGAAGTAGAAAAAGATGGAGGTCCTAGTTTTAACAATAATATAGATCTATGTGAGAAGTCGTATGCTGAAGTCACGAAAACGAGAAAAAAGGAAGGAAAGAAAATAAGCGATGAAATTGCAGTAAATAAAAAGAAGAAAAGTGATGAAACTATATTAAATAAAAGGAAGAAAAACTGTGGAAAAGAAGATAAGGTTGTAGGGAAAGAGGAAACCAGTGCTAAGAAAGGAAAAGTTTTTAATATGAAAGAAAAAGTGATTGAGATGAAAAAAACAAATGGAGGTAATATATCAGAGCCGTGTGAAGTGAGTGAAAGTAGCGAAGAGGATGAAATTATGGAGACTAATAATGGTGACGGTGTATCATTTGGTTCTTTTATTAAAGAAATGAAAAATATTATATTTGCAAAAGGAAGCATTGAGTACAAGTTTAAAATGGTTATTAAGATTATGTTGATAAAAATTATAGATCTATTTATCTCAAAGAAAGCGGAATCCTATTACATCAAGCAATTCATAGAAAATTTTTTATTTAAGGATGAGTAATAGGAAAATGAATTCGCTTAATGTGATTCAGTGGAATGCCAACAGTATTAAACCAAAGATTTCAGAATTTAATCAGTATTTACATCACGAGAACATTCATGTTGCCATTATATCAGAGTCTTGGCTGGGGCCTGATAGTAAGTTATGCATAACAGATTATAACATATTTAGGAAGGACAGGCAGGACGAGTATGGTGGTGTTATGATTGTAGTACATAAATCTATTAAAGCATGTATTTGCACAACACAGTTCGGAAATAATAATATAGAAATATTGCATGTTAAATTAATGAATTGCAATGATATAGAAAACGTCATAGCTATTTATTGTCCACCATCGATACAAACATCACAAAACGAATGGGATCATATATTTTCTAAATTTAATCATAAAACTATAGTAGCTGGCGATTTTAATGCACACCATACAGTCTGGTCCTACAAGAGTGATATGCGTGGGAGACAAGTATTTGATTCATGTTTGGAATTCAATTGGTCCATTTTGAATGATGGAAGTGCAACAAGACTCAAGTGCCTTAATGGAGTTCTCAGACAGTCATCACCAGATATTACCTTATGTACAGCTGACATCGCACTTGATTTATATTGGAAAACAACAAACGAATGCTTGGGAAGTGACCATATCATTATTAGTATGGTGATGGAAATACAACCCGGAATATTAAGAAGGAAACGAAATTTCAAACGTGCAGATTGGAGTTGTTATAAAGAACACCTAAAGATCGCGTTTGCAAAAATAACAGCTTGTAACAAGGTCCAGCACGATTATAATACATTTATAAACGAAATTAATAAGGCAGCCGAAAAGAGTATACCGAAGATCAAAATCCCAAGCAATCCAACTCAAAAGTTTAAAGTCAAACCATACTGGTCTCCAAATTTATCAAGAGCAGTTGCAGAGAGACGATTGGCTTTAAAAGTGGTTCGAAGAAATCCTACTCCTAGGAACCTGTCTATCTGGAAAGAAAAAGTTGCAGAGGCGCAACGTTTAATTAGACAGGCGAAAATTAAAAGCTGGGAAACTTTCTGTAACAGCACTGGAGAATCGACAACTGTTTCTGACATGTGGAGACGTATGAGATGGCTGAAAGGGAATAGATGTCGTACCATGCAAGCTTCGGATGAACAGGCAGTTAATACTTTGCGTAATCTAACACCAGACTCTGTTATTCCAAGTGTACCTTATTTTAAACAAGTAAATAATAAAATAGAGCAATTGTTCTCGGTGAAGGAAATGGAAAATATCTTAAAAAAGCGAGATACAGCGACAGGTATAGATGAGATTTCTTACTCCATGATTTATAATTTACCCGCTGAAAGTAAATATTTTTTGATAAATTTATTTAACAACATTTTATATAGCGGCAATGTTCCTAGTCAATGGCGTGATATATTGATTTTTCCAATTCCAAAACCAGGGACTGATCCGATAGTGTATAGGCCTATATCCTTGATCTCAGCCGTTTGTAAAATTTTTCATCATATGTTGGCAAAGAGAATAGAATGGCAAATAGAGAGACACTGTTTGTTCTCTGATAATACTATCGGTTTTAGAAGAGGTCAATCAAGTGTGGATAATTTATCTAGATTAGTTTTAGATATACAAAGAGGATTTAGTTTGAAAATGCCAACCATCTCGTGTTTTTTGGACATTAATAATGCATATAATAATATTTTAATAGACAAAATGTTAATCGTTCTTAATAATCTGGGCATTGGGGATCGTATTTGTCAATATCTTTGGAATTACCTAATCGAACGACATTTATACGTGCAGTTAAATAATAATAGGACTTTATGTAGATGGGCAAACAGGGGTCTCGCCCAAGGAGATCCCCTATCTCCTTTGCTGTTTAATGTGGCTACAATTGGCTTTAATGAAGTTGTAAAAGGTGTTTCTATGTCGCAATATGCAGATGATTTTGTTATTTACCTGACCACTAGGAATGTTATCACAGGTAGTAAAATACTTCAAGACGCCTTGAACTCCTTTGTAGAAGTGGTTGATCATGCTGGTTTAACTTTGTCATATAATAAATCTAAAGTATGCCTATTTAGTAGAAAACATCGACTCGATAATATTCAGATTAAATTAGATGATAATGTATTAGAAAATGTCGAAAATGTAAAATATTTGGGGTTGTGGTTGGACCGGAAACTTAAATGGAAAAAACATATAAATATTATAACTGAAAAGGCGGGTAAGTTTTTAAATATTCTTAAAGTATTAGTTGGGTCACGTTGGGGAGTTCATCAAGTGCATTTGAGAAGACTGTATATAGCGTTAGTCAGAAGCAGGTTAGACTATGGTAGTTTCTTATATGGCGCATGTGCTAAAAGCAACATCAATAAACTTAATATAATCCAAAATCAATCGTTGCGATTAGTGGGAGGTTTCATACGAAGCACCCCTGTACATGTTATGGAATGCGAACTTGGCATTCCTCCTTTAGACAAAAGAAGGCAATATTTAGCATACAAGTACTGCTTAAAAATGAAATCATTTAGTAACAATATTCTTATTAATAAATTAACAAATTTACAAAGCAATAGTAACATATTATTAAATGCATATAATGAAATTAAGTCTGAAGACTTACAATCTTCAAAACCTCTTCACATATATCGTCTGCAAACTTGGATTACTAATGTTATGGACAGAGATATGATTAGGGATAATATTGATGGGATAACTAATGCAAAAAGAAAATTGAATAAAAATTACATTACGAATATTGTTAATAAGGTCATAAAGGAAAAATATAGCAATCATCGAAAATTATATACAGATGGTTCAAAAATTTTAGATGAAACGGGTGCGGCATTTTATGATCAGGAGTTGAATTGTGGAATTAGTTTTAAAATATGTGGGGAAATTTCCATTATGTCTGCAGAATTGTTGGCTATCTCAGAGGCATTATCGTACGCTAAGTCAATAAAATTTGACAATTTAGCAATAATGACAGATAGCAAAAGCGCCTTGCAGCACTTGGCTGGGATTTTGTCAGGTCGATTGGGTAATTCCATAGGATATGATATTCTAAATTCAGTCTTTTATTTTGTTAGCAACAGTAAAAATGTATGCTTCCAATGGATTCCGGGTCACGTCAGCATCGCAGGCAATGAGGAGGCGGATAGGATGGCGAGAATGGGAATTGTGGAGGGGATTGAAATTAATGTTTTGCCGTTATATTTGGAAACAGTTCAAAAATATAAAAAAAGATGTGTGGAACTGTGGAGAGGCGAATTTGTAAATGCTGCAGAGAAAAAGGGTATTTGGTACTCAACTCTGCAGTGTCGTCCTTCTCATGTGCCTTGGTGGATGGGTGTACAAATCAGTCGGTGTTCATTAAAAGCTTTGTTTAGGCTTCGTTCCGGACACATTCCTCTTAACGGATTTTATTATTTAATGGGTAAGGCAGAATCTCCTAATTGTTCAGAGTGCAATAGGATAGAGAACGTACACCACTTGTTGGAGGAGTGTGCTCGGAATGAGCCTGAACGAGTTGAGATAATTAAAAGATTCAATCTCAAAAGACAAGATGTGGGTATGCTCATCCCTTTGTTGGCGAGTCCTGGACCATCGGAAGCGTCATATTTGTGGAAATTGATATATAAGGTGGTGAAGGCATAGGATTTTTTTTTCTTGTGTATATAGTTGTAATTTTGTATGTATTTGTATTTGTGTTAAGGATTTTGTAAATGTTTATATGGGACCGACATAGTCGTTCACGACTAAGGTCCCGAACAATAAATTTGATTAAAAAAAAAATTACCTTGGGGCATGTTTAGTAAGCTACAGAGATTACTAACCAGCATAATTTAATGTGTAGGTGTATTTTTTTAGCAAACATAGAGTAATAAGGAGTTATATTGATAAAATGCAGTGTTTGGTCTCTAATCACCTGGTTGTTACTAGTGTAAAGTGCTGTGGTTAAGTACATCGCTTATTCCAAAAGAAAAAAATTAATCTATGGTCTACTATGCTAGAATAAACGCTCCACAAAATTCCTGTTTCAAGCAGATACCATTGTTTAAATACCCTGTGAACACTTGGCAGCTAAAAATTTGCTTTAATAATAAAAATATTATTATTATTAATAGCATAATAATAGATAATTAACTTTGATATTATATTCAGTATTAAGTACTTGTGTTATATATATAAAAAAAAGAAGAAAATCGTAGTGTGCCAGTGTTATTAATTTATTATATAGGTAAATGTATTGATCATCTTATGTATTTATACGGTTTATTAATTTATTGATAACAACTTTGAAATGAACATTTATCTTTTACATATTTCTCTCAATAATATTTCTACATTGCATATATTTAATAGTAATATTTCAAAACCAACACAGTTATTTAGCAATATAAGATATAAATGTGGTATTAAAAAGGACATAATTACACATTCTTAAATAAAACATTAATAACACACTGTACTCACTCAAGAAGCGTAGAATAAAATGATAGATACAATCACTCACAAAGGGTATTTTATGTAATACGATTTTCACTTGAACTAAACCTTTATTTATTTACTTTTAAAAGTTTGAATTCGAAGCGAAAAACAGATAGAGCGCGCGCGACACTCCCAACCGACAAACGTCAACTGGCGTTTATGAAGATCGTAGAAATTAAATAATTTATTTATTATTATAATTACTACTTTAAATTTATACCTTACTCTTCTCTATGTTTTAATTTTTAATATGTATTATAATAATATACATTTTCTGGGCATAAATTTACAAAGGAACGTTTAAAAACTGTGATGTTTAACTTGTGACGTTTATAAGTGGTTGTCATGACAGCGGTAATGGCGCCTATTTTGTAAACAAGTTTCTTTTTAAATTGGCCAGCATTTTACTGATAAAATGTGCACAATTACACGTTGGTTGGACGTAGAAGTGGGGACAGATGATATAGATTTGAATACATTACCTTCCAACATATGTTTAGTTGATCTTAGCAACGATAACGAATATAAATTAGTTATAGGAGACCTAGGTGGAGATAAAAATGGACCAAAGGTTAAAGTAAGTTTATTAACCAGTCTTATTATTATATCAGCGATTTATTTATTTACTTAACTGTATAAAAAATATGTATAAATTATAGATATTCAAAGGTGCAATGCAGACTTCAGACATAGATTTACCTGACGTCCCACTTGGCGTTATCGGACTCTATATGAGTGAAACAATGCCTCGAAGCACACCAGTCATAGCTGTTGCGTTCAGTACCGTTATTTACATATACAGAAATATGAAACTGTTCTTCAAATATTACTTACCCTCAATTGAATGGAACTCAGCCGAAATGAATATTTGGAATGAGGTAATTTTTAAAACTTATATTATGTATTACAAAATTAGATAATAGTGTATCATTGGTATGAATTGACTGCTGGTATTTTAAGTAAATTAATTAGTTTACAATTATATAATTTAGAAGTGCGTATAAATTTGTCTCCTTAAGCTAGCATAATAGAAGGAACTATCACCTACAGACATTTGTGTGATAAAGGAAATTATTTTAAATTATTTTCCTTACGACGAAGCGAACCCGAAGCGACCACACATATCCTGATGATGCCACGTGAAGTGGCGAAACGTCTTGAGACAATTTATTGCGAGTTCGTGGAGGTTATTTTCCTTCATCGACCTAATGTAGCGGGAATTATAAGCAAAATTATTTCCTTTAACATGGATTTCCGTAAAGTAACTCCTGAAACAATTAATTATATTTGTGTGATAGCCTCTACCCATATATTTTTTTCAAAAACAGTAAATTACAGAAAAGAAAAATTTCAGCTTGTAAAACCGGAAACTCATAAAATTGAAACAATAACATTGCTGACAGAGAGCCTCCGATTACTCCCGCAAAACATTCTAAGTCGCCAGTCTAAACAGTTCCTTCAACTAAACACCGAACAGCAGCTTGACTACTTAGACCATACTCCAGAAGTTCCTATGAGGAAAACTCCTGAAATAACTGCAATTACTTCTTTGAGAATTAGTTCTGTGGATAAATATGCTATGAGTTGCTTGGTGGTTGCGACTGAAGATGGAGAAATTGTATTTCTTGATCCCCATACCTTTCAGCAAGTTTATCAGGTGAATACCTCTTAGTAATTAACTATTGGACCATAGGAGTAGCCACGGTGGGGCTGGCTCTGACCTGTAAGATGCCTAATCAAACCTAAAAAACTTTACTATCTGTTTTGGATAATTAGCATTATACAGATACAGGGTGCTATATTTTTGTATGAAAACTTAACCGGGGTAAGTCCGCGGGTATTTGCTATGAGCCTATGGCTGGCTACGCCCATGTATTGAGCTAAGCTCTAGACAATGTTGTTGATTGTAATAACATAGTTCGTCTTACACAGGCAAATGTTTGTGAAACAAAGAAAACGCCTTACCAAATAATAGCTACGGGGCTTTATCACGTCGATTTTCGGATTTTAGTCTCTACAAGGTTTGTAGATTTTGTTACATACTATTTTTGTAGGCGTTTCACATTTCGTTTTCAATTACACGCTTTAAATATTCATTGTGTTCTTTCTCCGCGCCCGTATATGACTGAAACCGTTGTGCAAGAAAGACAACTACAATTTTGACACGTGCACTTTTTTCTATACATTCTTTCAAACTAATTTCAAGCTTCTTTCAAGTTACTGTCAACTCTTTATGGGGGTTTATACTTTATTTTAATAAAAATGAATTACGCGATGCACACTATTAATATATTGGCGATCGTTTTTTCGTTTCTTTAATGAAAATTAAAGGCTAGTTCCTTTTTTTAATATACAACAAAATATTTATGGGTGAAACTTTTGATCTTGTTAACAAAAAAGTGATTCAAGTAATTTTTGACATTAATATTTGAAGTAAATGCTTTAAAAATTAACAAAGACCAATATTTTTAACAATATTTGAGAAACTAAGTATTTTCTAAGTTTTTGTAGGTATATAAGTGATAGAAAGAGAAACGATTGCGGTGTCGTAAACGGCAAAGAAGATATCTGCATCCCTTTCACACACGATAAGAATATAGTTGTCCCTTTCTAATGATTACTTCTTCCAGTCCAAAGTCCAATCTGTATCCATTTGAAGATTGTTGACTGTACATATATACACTCGATTAATGTTTTTTTTTTCAAATTTTCCGTTTTCTTTTGTTCCAATCACTGCCGCTTTATATTATTGCATTATATTCTGTCAACTTCTGTTGATCTTCTGTTCTGACTGTGATAGCAGGGTGTGTGTTGTAACGACTTCTTTGTATTATTTTCCAGAGAAAGGTGTGTTTGTGTTGTAAAGCGTGGTATGCATTCTGGTAGGCTACTCTTCACAACTGACCAGCACATCGTCAACATGGAGGTGATGACGACAGACTATAGTGTCATCGTTATATGCATTGACTCCACTATGGCTTGTTATAGTAAAAAGGTATGGAACTAATAGCCACCTTCACTATGCCGGCCTAAAGAGACGAACCCGTATTACACATAGTCCATAGATGATCTATACTAATATATATAAAGGGGAAAGATTTGTATTTTTGTATGTATGTTTGCAATGAATTGGCTCAAAAACTACTGGACCGATTTCAAAAAATCTTTCGTCAGTTGAATGATACATTATCACTGATCAATATAGACTATATAAATTACAGGAAAATAATAAGGATCCATACTAAAACTACAATAATGTAACCCAAGGTTGTCAAAAATTGCCATAAAATGCCTTTCATTGCATGTGCTGCGAAAACTGTTGATGATAGAACAAAGAAATGTTCTACAATATCGAAAATATTGAAGTAGAACGGATTTTGCGACAGAAGTGTGATAGGCATATTCTGT
>JAPWLS010000033.1:0-13416 GCA_028551675.1 Tineola bisselliella
ATAAGGGCTTACTATGAGATTTTGATTATATAATTAATCAGTTATTCAAATAAACATCTACTGTAAGCTGTATATACCATTATAAATTAATTAAATAATAAAAATTATTATATTATGATTTTATAATTATACCGTTGTCTTATAGCAGTCCAGCATTTGAGTGCAACCCGTCTCACCTTAAACTAGAATACAAACAACTGACTCTCGTCCGCATAAATCGTGACTAAATTCAAATCAATGCACTGAATAATGAATATACTTTCTTTAAACTACCTCCCTATATTTCAAGCCGATGTCTGTTAAATTATGTTCCAATTTTTTTAACCTCATCATAATATAACTATGCGTGTAGGTAATAGCAACACAACAATCAATTTTGGAGAACTTGTAATGTTATTCTAATGATATTACCTCTAACAAACCACGTAACAAGATATCTTCGTTGATGTTAAAATTATAATAATTAAATTCAATATGCATTTGTAAATGGATATTCATTTTTTACTGTCGTCTTAACAACCTTTGTTGTACTTTTAACCAAATATGATATAATAATATGCTAACCATACCCATCACACCTCCTTCCTTCCATCCCTACTAATATTATAAATGTGAATGTGAGTTTGTTTGTTACGTTTTCACGCAACAACTACTTAACCGATCATCATGAAACATATTTTTGGAGGTTCTAGAAGTAACATACTTTTTATTTAAAATAAAATATTATTTTTTACTATAGTTTCCAACTGACTATAGTTTCAGCTGTTTGGAATCATATTGATTCATGTCTATTCAAATGATCTCTGATACTTATTTAATGACTTAAATGCGAGCGAAGCCGCGGGTAAAAGCTAGTTCTTAATAAATTATTTTATTTCCATGGAATTAGCTTAGAAGCATCCTGTCATGGATGCTCCCTGCTGATATGACGACATATGTCAGTGATAGCAATTGGAAACATAGTCAGCAAACCTTGTTGAGAAACTCGGTGCTTTATCGTTTCATTTCAATGAATAATTTAATAAATTTCCCTATTTATAACAAATAATAAATCACTTTGTTAGCATCTACAAATTATAACATTCTCTCAGTTAAGTAATATAAGGTAGTTAACATGTTAATAGACAATGATAATTTATTTTCACTTCTAATGTCTAAAAATAATAATTCATGTGCCGGGTTGCGTGTACACGGCACTTCTATAACACGTGCTCGTATTATTATAAAATACCTAATCGAGTCTAAATAGCTTAAATTTAGAACTCAGAGAACGGCAATGGTGTTAAAAAAACTTATGAGTTACAAAAAAGTCACATAAGGCCATAAAACATTATCTAATCCTGTTTTAGATTTTGAAATAAAAACATTCGAGAACGACGGTGTTGTCAATTTCAAAACGTGTGAATAATTTTGAAATTGGAATGTCACTAATAAGTAATTCCAATTAAAAAATATGTGTAAAATATTTTTAAAGAATGTGACTTCTATTTGCTATTAGCCGACATTTTGTTGTGATATTATAATTTAATATGATTATTATTTAAGTGTTTGTAAATAATTTAAATTAAACAAATAATGTCGTCTTGTGTACCCTCAATAATACGGCAGATACTATTCGAGATATTTGTTATAATTTCAGAGTATTTATTATTATTTGTTGAACAATATGACACACTCGACATGCCATGACGGCTTTTGAAGCGGATGTACGCAATACTACTTTTGTTTTGCACGCAGCATCCTTTTTCGTATCCATGTTATTATTTTGTCACTTGACATACTTTAATGTCACTTTAATTAAGCTTTCGTTTTCTTTATTACCTACTTTTCTCCATAGATGTTGACTGAAAAAAATTAAATTACATTTATCTAAAAACACAAATAAAACATTAACAACTAATATACTTTTGTTTCAATGACATATATTTTAACACTTATGTTGATAAAATATAATAGAATGATAAACGGGTTTGAAAGTGTGTGTTGAATATATTTATTTTACATTTTAATGTTGCGAAATGTGACTTTTACAAAATGTTTTATAGTGGGCGTTCAAATTAACACAAATAAATGTGTGAAGTGGTGATGTTACAATTTTATGTACACACCCACACACACACAAACGTTTCTTGAAATTTTTGTGATTTATTATGTAATAAGTATATTTAATATTTGTATTTACTTTTTGCATTATGAAGTTATGACAAGCGGCGTCAATCATATGAAAAGTAAAAGTATTGGAGATTGTTATGACTTTTAGAAATATGAGAGGCTACCACTCTATACCACTTACTTTTAATAAATTAGTTCGCTTGGGTTCGGTATGTTAAAAATTAAATCGTCTTTTTTTGATCTGGCTACATTGCGTTCTTATTTTAAATAGAATATTTTTTTTAAAGATTACATTTTTATCCATCGATGTAGTTCAGGTTGATGCGAGTTATTTTACGAATAAAAATGTCTTATTTATATTTGTTATTATGTAAAACATATGATAGTAATATTTTATAATGAAGATAAGTCTAAAGTCATTCATAAGTTACGTCGAATACAATAAAATTCACAGTGATCGGAAAGTGAGAGGATCTTGTTGAGCATAAATTATTATCCACATTGACAGATGTTATCTGCTGTTAACGATTATTTCTCTGAATTTACGTAACATCCTATGTTATATTTAAATCCATTGTAATGTTTTCGAAAGTTATAGATATTGAGTAATTTTCCTAATCGTCTCGTTTTATTTATTTGTTTAGAAAGTATTTTTATGATCTAATTTATAAAAAGCATTTATATTATAATATTTCATAGAAATAAATAACATTGTTTAATATATAATAAATGGTAAATATCTGATCAGAATATGTAAAATATGAATTTAGGGAATTATAATATCACAAGCTCAAAAATATGCCTTATAAGATACATGTTACGAATATATATATAGGTATGTTTTGGAGTAATTAATAATTAGATTTTTATGAAATAACATAACATTGTTGTTTTTATGTGTAAGATCTTATAGCTAAATGGAGTGTGGTTCTTGCAAGCTACCCTGATTAGACGAGGCTGACACCGACCAGCTATCAATTGACAATAAGAGTGTTTCATAAACAAAAAATTAATGTTGCGTGTTAACGAGCTAATAAAAAGGTTTATAATAATAATAAAAGTACAATAATTATTTACAGGTCGTATTTTTATTACTTACAATTATAAAATGTTAAACCAGTTCACTTTTAACTATAATTAAAATCTCTTGTAGAATTGAGGTTGTGAAGGCGCAACGTGGTTTGCAATGAACTTGGTTGCGATTGCGCACGACATTGACCGTCATTCCTTAATGCGCTGGGAAATTGAATTTATTTACCTTCATTGGTGGGAAGTCAACACCACACTTGCCTAATTTGGCATTTTAGTAGAATTAGTGGAGATTCCAAACATGGGTTAAGCATTTTAACCAGCATTTTAATCAGAAAACACTATTAACACTAGGTTTACGAACATTTTCTATATGCCTATTTCTGCTAAAACGCGTCAATTTGACGCATGAACGAATGCACATATAAAAACACGTGGAAAGAATGTAATAATTTATGCTTTAATTTGCAAAAAATAAATATATAGGTATGTGATTCTAGTTATGAAAGTTTTTGGTAGTTCTCTGATAAAAATCAAAATAATAATGTTAAATGTTCAAATAGTAGACAAATTTCGAAGGAATAAATGCTTTAAAACTAGTAATTTCGTTGCTTTTACATTTCTGAATTCTCGAGTTGTATTATGGGATACTCATATACTTCCGGCCGGCTGCAGTAGGTATTTATGTTATTATTTTTTTCTAACACTCGTGTTGACGTCAGAGTTTTATTTGAAAAATGATACGGAAATTTTTGATTTATTTTTAATTATTTTAATTATATCCTAATTTGTATTTGAAAATTTAGATTTAAATATAAATTAATATTTTAATAAAAACTAGCGAGAGTATAAATTACATACAATACTTACTGCAAAGTTTATCTTGTTACACTAGAGATTTATGCAATGATTCAAAGTAGGACATTAGGCATAAAACATTACAGAACGAGTAAAATTGAAAAATTTGTACAATAAATTAATTTAAAAAAACAACCTTAAACGACGCCTGCAGCTTATTTGGTCATAGAGTGCGGTCTGAAATAGATGGGACATTATTTATATTTTTAAATAAACAAAATAATTTGAACTAAATTATAAATATTTGTCCACAGGACTAAACCTTGTTATGCAAAAACTTTGTTTATAGCTTCTTCTCTAGTATATTTAACTCAATAATGTGTACTGGTTTTTAATACCAAAAATTTATTACAATAATGACCACTTTTCGCTCTGTTTCGGACAACAAAACATTCCATAGTTTCTCACTTAAATAATCTAAAGTTTGTCATAAATTCATTTGTTTTTTTTTTAGTTTCTACATTTCTGTAGATGAAATATTTCCATATACGTTCTAATGTAGTTAATATACGAGTACTAATTGTAATTAAAATAAGTTATTATATAATGAGGGAAAACCGTTTAGAAGTGAATGTCTCGCAACTTGCAATCCAAAGGTTCCAGGTTTGGTCTTTAATTGGCTTCGATATGTAACATTCGAATACTAACGGCTTTGTGGGACGAAATCGTATTCTACCTACTTCATTATAAAGGATGGAAGGACCAGAAATAACAATAAAAACATAATTTAAAACTGCACTTAGAATATATACCGATTTATACTTGTACATTTATACTGGGGCAATCTCAAATAACAATAAACGTACAGATTAGAACCGCATATTCAAATTAATGGGATAAAGTGGAGAGAGACCTCAAGAAGTCGAGACTTGTCTATCAATAGGAGAATTGGTAGGTTGACATTAATAATTGAAATTCACAAAAATTCAAAATTAATAAATTATAACCTTTTGATAATAATAAAGTGTCATTTAAGACCATCAAAATGTAAAAATAAATCGAAATATTTTCATTTTTTTAAGATTATTTAAATGGACGATGGATGTAATGTGAATCATGCTCAAATGCCCCAAAATATGTTAAAGATATCTTTTACAATATAGATTACGATGTGGACATACTATTATTCACAATATATATATCAGAAAGTGCATCGAGAGGAATGGAAAGTGGAACCAGTTAGCTGACCGGCTCTATGCACTTTCCAAACATCATGCCTTATTCATGCATCCTAGGACTGAATTAACCTTTTCAAGTCAGCGTGCATATTTATGCTCTATTCTGTTTTTACGACCAATTGTAATTAAATTTCAAGGTTTTTAGATTACGCGCACACAAAATAAATCGTAATAAATTTCGTATTATTTGTCTCAAATCTATATTATTATATTTTAATATTGGAACATAAATAAACAATTGAAATCGTAAAAGTTGATATCCGAGCAAATATGCGATTAGGATATACGCATTAATATTTGATTCTTACTACAGCACCTACTATTTACACTTAAAATAGAGTCACATGCCAAGCTACTATATAAAAACATAGCTAATAATTAATTATGCAACTTGAAAGTATAAAAATGCAGTCTTAAAACAGTTAATCATTAACTATAGTGCATCAATCTCACTGCATGTGCCCTTAAAACACTTATTTTATGATAGACGTCATTTATCACAGATCTTATAAGATTAATCCTATAATGGTAATTAAATTTAAAATTAATATATATTTATGTATTGAATATATTTTCTGCTTATATTCCCGTATCTGCGTTTATAGTACAATAGTTAGCTGGTAGACAATCCCAAAGCATTAAGCTCGCCTATGTGCCATTTTGCGCTACACAAAGCACAATATAAAATTTTATTATTACTATTACATTCATATAAGTAAGATGTTAATGTTACACCAAACACACACGCTATGATTCATCTTTATAACAACAGATTGTGACGTGTATTTTGAACATTACTATATTACAAAGTTTTTTTGCACAAACGGAGATATACTGTATATGGAGGTTTTATTCGTATTAATGATAGATTATTATCCATTGCATATTCGTGCACGTGTGTAAGTGCATGTAAAATGGGAAAAAATACTTCAAACAATATTTTCTAACAAAAATTCCTTTGAAAGTTTTATTGAAAAATTTTTTTACATGCTAGAAGCTATGTTGATAAAAATATGTAATGTATTATACAAATTTTATTATCGAATTATGTATTTACTACTATACTATATATTTAAGAATTATATTTTTGAGTTTTACATTGTATAAAAAATTTAAAAAATAACAATCAATTCCACTATTTTAACCATTTATTTACGTTAGCAAAGCGATAGTTCAATGCTTTATGCTTTTGTAGCCCAAAAACCTGAGATAACTAACTGCGTTTTTTTTTGAGCATCTCCGAAGTAAATTTAAGAATAAAATCTCAATTTCCATACGATCTTTAAATCGATATAAGAATATCTTTGTTAACAATAATCGATTCTTACCCATAAAAATGGTGTAATAACCGTATTTATTTCAAAATCCAATAACTAGCGCTTCCAAGTCATTCCCAAGTAACAAGCCAATTTATTCCTGAGAGAACACGGGCAGACGACGCGTGAAGATGTATTCATTAAACACTGTATCGAACTTTTATGCTTACTACATGTACACTGCTGCTTTAGTTCTTTAAACTTTAAACAATTTTTAAGCAAAGGCAGTCATATATTGATTATGGTTAAAATTATCATTATTTTTCCTAGAATTAGGAACGAGAACAATGGTTAGTGTATAACATGACAACAGACAATCTCAAGGCGACGAAGACCTGTCTTTCATCCATGGAGACTTTTAACACGCAATGCACGACATCACTAGTTTAAATCGATATCGATAAAAAAATCTTGCATGAATTTTTATTTAAGTTTTTTTTAAATATATAAAACGTAGGTATAATAGTGCATTTATAAAACAAAATTGTATTTTTAAAATAATTATTGTGTACGAATGAATGCGGAAAGTTGAAAAGGAAATTCTTTACGTTACATTTACATTTAATTAATAGTTTAACAATAGTACTTAAATGTTATTAAATATAGAGAGAATATTATATATTATATAAAGAATAACATATAAAAAAATTTTGCGCCGGACTGAAAAATCTTTTAAATGTAGTTTAAAAATGCAATGTAGGTATTTATAACCATAATTACTGTTTGAAAAATAAGCAATAAGTGCATCTTTTTATAGGTTTCTTTGGCGCATTGATCTACTTCCCCTAGGCTAAACGGACTGAGGCATTTTACGATGTACTGCAAAGTGCACTGTAATTTGCATAATATTAACTTTTAATCTTTTTCTTGTTAAGTGTGTTATGGGTTTCTTAGCTAGCAATTAGACCCTTGTTTACTGAATATATCATATATTATTCAATTTTAATTATCCGGAATTGTAAAATAAATAATAATTGGAAAAATTAAATACTAATAAATATATCAATAAACTAAATTCATATTAGGAAAAAAAACCATATTTCTACTTCTTTAAAAATTTAATTAATATTATGATCTACGCGTTCAATCCGTCTGCTTCAATTTTTGGTTCCGAAAGCGTTGCAGCCAACATTTGTCACTTACAAAATCAATTTTAAAAATTAGTACAATCTTAAGAATTTCCGTTTGAGAAACTTCACATACATAATGCATTTTCTTATATAAAAACTGCATCTTTATGTGCAGGTTTTCCGTAATACATCCTGCAGCATAGAGTCACATGTTGTGTTGCTGCAACTGCTTTCTAAGTAAAATTGTTGTTAGACAACTTGACTTTTTCACTGAATCTACACCTGCTGTGTTAATTACTATAGTAAATATACTTATTACGTTTTTCAATATTAAAATCGACACTGGAGGCACTCAGGCAACCTATAAACACGACTAACGGGCGTTACTCTTAATATTGGCGATAAAATCATCGAACTTCAATTGTTTGTTGAAAGTTGGTGAAACAACAAAATGATAACTAGCACCAGTCTGACACTCAGAGTTCCCGGTTAATATAAATGTGAATGTGAGTTTGTTTGTTACGTTTTCACGCAACAACTACTTAACCGATCATCATGAAACTTTGTACACATATTTTTGGAAGTACTAGAAGTAACATAGGATACTTTTTATTTAAAAACAAATAATTGATTTTTTACTATAGTTTCCAATTGACTATAGTTTCAGCTGTCTGGAATCATATTGATTCATTTCAATTGAAATGATCTCTGATACTTATTTAATGTTTTAAAGCGGGTAAAAGCTAGTATATTTATAAATACGTTATTTTTAAAAAAGTACATATTTGTTTGGGCCTTAGTGTTACATGTTTGTGTTTGTACTACTTTGATACCCCTAGCACAGTTACCGTGGGTTTTGGGCCATCGCATTATTATTATCATTATGTCATATGGACCCCTGGGCTAATAACATCTTTCCCACCATATCTACATCAATAAAACTTTATGATTATAATTCTTCCAACTGCCCACGTACCATATAATAGTAGTGACTCCAATCGATATCTTCTTAAACCTGCATTCTCATTCTGTTAGTAATATATCGTATTCAACATGACATTAATAGTAAACGGATAAATACGCCCACCTATAGAAATAACAATGGGTCAAATGACTGCAAACTTTTAGAGTAAAACTATAAAGCATTAAAGCATTAATTCGATTGAAATTCAAAAGCTTTTGATCAAATGACGTTTATTATTAAAGTTACTATTCGTAATAATGAATGAAATAAATCTAATAAGATTTTACAAACTTTACTTTTGATCAAATGACTTTCTTAGCGGATGCCTACGTCATAACATCTATTATTAATCCGTTGCGTTGATAGATCACTATGTCAGTTCACCTTTGAGTTTTATATATATTGATAGATAGTACATCCAAATAATAATAATAAATGTTAATTGTTACAGGACAAGTGAATTAGTGGCATTGCTGGCTGTGTCTTGCACGCTGTTCCTATTCTTACACACACGTGATCTCAGTACAAAGTTACGACGTATGGAAGGGAAGTTAAATGATGATCTTACAGCCTTCAATCATGTGACTAACAGTAAGTTTTTTACGGTATTGTTTTATTATGTAGCTTTATTTGCCAATTATATTTTAATAGTCATAGAATTTTTAGACTAAGATACAAACATTCTAATTTATAAATATTTCTCTATTCTTACACTTTCAATAAAAAAGATGAAACACAAAAATTTGAGCAAAAAATTCTAATTCGTTAATTTACTCTTTACACGCTCACCCAAAAAACAGTTCTTGTTTTAAATTCAATCTTTTTTACTTTGACATTGCAATTTGCCACTGTCAAAGTGATATTTGCGTTAAGTAAAAATTCATACATATTTGTGAAGATATTTTTAGCTATACAGAATCTCAAGTATTTTGTATGAAACAATAAATGAAGCATAATTGTAATAAAATTATCACAATGATAACGAGCGAAAACATAATTATTGTAATGAATGCTGTTCACGAGCGGAGACAACAGTTGCTCCAGAGAAATGTCTGCAAGCAGCAGTCGCCTTACCATGACCGTGACAGCCTGATGACAGACAGCTAGGTTAACAGGGCACAATTTGGTTATACTTCGTTAATTATATAATCAGGTCTGCATTGTCATCCATGTACAAGTAACAATAAATGTACGTAATGAGTATAGTGATACTTAATAATAGTATTTATTAAGTATCACTTCAACACATTAATAAATGTGGTATTTTTATAGACAGGGATAAACGTACAAGTGGACTAAGAGAAGGCACGTGCAGAAGGCAGGGTTGCCAATGTCAAAATGTTTGAATGTTAAATAAAAATCAATAAAATACAATATTTGTATTTATTTTAGAATATTTATGTTATTGTAGAGTATTTAGAAAAACTAAATACACAATGTACAAAGGCGAACTTAATACCAAAAGCATTAATTGCTAGTCAAATATTTAGAACGTTGAGATCTATTGGTAATAGGGATTGCAATCCGGTAGCATTTTCAATCCGGCCGGATTTTACCGGATTGACACCAATCCGGCCGGATCCGTCCGGATCCGGCCGGATTATGAAGTTATTTAGGGCCTAGTGTTTAGTGCTCTTTAGTTTTGATAATAATACAAAAAAAATCATTTAATTATATTTTTTGGTATTAATTGTTATTTGCACTAAATTATGAAACTATTTTAAATAATTAAGTAATCAATCTCACTTATTTCTGTGAGTATGTTAAAGTACTTAAGTAATAATAACACATAATCTAGACTTAACATTCTTTTAAATTTATATTTATAAAATCAACTTCAGTCATTCATAATCCTAACAAACGATAAAACAAGAAGCATTTATATTTTGCAATGCAAAATGCAAGTGAATGTTATTTCTGTGTCTGCAAAAAAAAACGATCTAAGAAAACATATAGTGTTGATTGTACTATCCCCTAATCTGCTTCTGATGTCACTACAAATATAACCTACGGCTGAAAAGGCCCTTTCTGCCTGAAAATTTGTTGTCCTAATCGCCATTAAGTAACTTTACATCAGCGTGTGTTTTTTTTTTAAAGATTTTTTTCATAATCTTAATTTAAATTTAAATATTGACTAATCGTGGTCTGTAACTTTTATATCAGATTTTATATCTAATAAAGCTTTTTTGATGCATACCTTCAGATCATAAAATCTTCAAAGCATAGATAAAAGACAGTCCGAATTAAGTTGTGATTATTTCCCTTTTTCTTATCTACCTTGCTCATCATCCAATTCGTCCATGTATTCACTATCATCATCACTCCATTTCAATAGAAGACTTTTCCACGGGATCAACTTCTCTATCCGATTTTTAAGGTACAAAATTTGACAACAGCTAACTGGATGCCGTATGCGATACACAATTGATGATAGCACGGTACTACTACTAACGTGCCAGCTTTAACCACGACGCTTGCGCCGTCTAGAGTCATGTCAATTATGTCAGAATCGAGATGTACTATACATACAGTACAGTTTTTCGCATTTTTGTTTGCTTTACCGGATCCGATACCGGATCCGGCAGATCCTATCGGATCCGGTAGGCCCAAAAACACGCCGGATCCGCCGGATTACCGGATCCGCCGGACCGGATTGCAATCCCTAATTGGTAATGAGGTGCAAATAAAAAATAAATTCAAATATATTATAGTTGTAAAATAGTGGAAATTATGATGATAGTCCCAGTTTTTGATTCAACCCTACCCAAATAACTAATACAGTTATGATAAGTGGTGAATATTATAATTACAACTAATTATATTTATGGAAAGTGTTATTTTAAACACCGTCGAATCTATAATTATTAATTAAAACGCCTGTCAATTTTAGCGAGGCCATTGAGGCGGGCGGCGCGCGCGGATGGCGATCCGAGTGCGTGTGCGCGCGACATCCGAGACGAGGACTTTCACTTGCACGAAAAATTCATTTTATAGTATCCACATGACGCGGTTCATTCTGTTACCGTTCACTAATTCTTGTTTACGGTATACTACTTCCAAAAAGGCCGTTTCGTAACATTATCGTGCAATAAAATCGTGTACAAATTGCGATGCTGGAACCGATTTTCGAAAAGAAAGTTTGACAATTTGATGCCCCTCTTTGATGATCTGAAGTACGCTTATCTAAATCTCTTTTGTTAACACCGCTTCACTTTATGGAAGTAATAAAGACATTTAAAGAAAGTAATGTAATATAATATTATAATACTACGTATAATATTATACTTGTAATAAATACATTTGTTTTAATTTTTTTTATATATTTATTTATTTAGGATGAACCATGGTCTTCCAGCACCGGGAAGAGTTGCCATAATGTTTTGTAACTGTTCCGTGAAACACAAGTTTTTAGTGTATTAACGTTAGTAATAATGGAATCCATTTACAGAATGATTAAAGTGATGACCACAGGAGGTGGAAATAACAGAAATTTCTCTTGTGGTTCATCTACATCGCTAAGACCGCATCACTTCGGTCTGGCTCTTTATATGATCTCTATAAAATTTCTAAGAAAATGCCGCTCTAAAATTCACACTTCATTTAACTTTTATTAATAATCTAAGTATTTCCGAGTTTCCATATGTGATATTTTATTATTATACTGTGATATATGTATGTTACAATTAGAATATTATAAACGGTCAATATATTGTCACGATAGCTTTTCTGTTTTTTTTTTGTTTTTATTCTAATTTCAAATTTTACTCTCTTTTGTTTCGTTCTATCTTATCTTTTATATTCAAATTAATTTCATATTACATTTTTGATTTTGGAACCCTTAATATAACGTCTTATTTTTACATTTAGTACAATTATTGCAAAAAAACTGTTTTAAACACGAACTTGGTTTAGTATTTAACTAGTTTTGAAGATATAATAAGACACATATAACGGTCGTGTATGCCGTTACGGATAACCTATTCCCGTGGACAACAAAGCGTCCCATATTGAACTGATTGAGCACGTTCCGTCATCATAACCAAGTACAAACACTTCCTTATTGAGGCAGTCCTGCCATAATACTATATATCTATATTACGTATATTGTAGTAGTTGACTTCTTTTCTTGTTATGGCACTGCAACAGTTCTTCAATGTCAAAGTAATTGGCATCAAGTCAATATCGACATTGACCTCTATTAAGTCAAATTCGTTAAACGAATATTTTATACAAAAATTAAAACACACATTCTTCTAATTGTTATTACGATTTGCTCGCACTCGGGTTGAGTATAATTTCATATTGTATTTTAAGATTTAAAGAAGTACAAGTTAAACTGAACAAATGTGTCAAAGAAAAACCTCTACTCAATTCATATCTATGGCACAAAATTAATTAACCTTTACCACCATTGTATCTAAGCGAATTGCCAATAAAGTATACAGGGTGTCCCAAAACTCAACGATAAGCCGGCACCAGTGGGTGGACCCGCTCTTCACTGCTCGAGAAAAAATAAGAAAAAAAATATATCTAATTTTTTTTTGAAAATACTAAGTAAATTCTGAAAACCTTCGAAAATTGACACCCTATATGATATTTTCAACTGCCACGACCACAAATTTACAAATATTTCAAATTTAAACGTTAGAGAGAGATAGGTAGATACATGTTCATTGTTGAATAACAATAGTGCAGGTAAAGAAATTGCTGTTCTCATCTAAGCTAATCAGTACGCTGTGCTTCTTTGTTTACTGCGGATCGATCCATATTCAATTGACGTGGCTCTCGTATCATGCCTTTACCATACACATCGTTGGAATACGCTAATATGCACCTTGTTTATGGAGAATGCCGATGCAATGCTAACGCTGCTAGCAGACTGTATCGAG